>JAODVM010041337.1:0-18506 GCA_025400095.1 Phenganax marumi
TCCATATTATAGCAGCAAGTGGCATTTTAATGGAAATGCCTTGTATCGTCGTATATCCATATTATAGCAGCAAATGGCATTCTGGCAGGAAATATTACTGTCTGGGTGAAATCGCAGCATAAAGTATTCTAAACTAATTATACAGAAGTCCCATACATGCAGTGGTTTCCATTCTTGTGGCCTTGGCTGTTACGAATTTATCCCTTGCATGTAAATGTAAATGTAATCTGCAGCACAAGGCCCAGGCCCAGGCCTATGCATTGCAGTTGTGGAGTTGCTACACGTATACGGAAAAGCATCGATATTGCGCACGCCTAGAATTAAATGCAGTGGTTCTATGACAAACTGTCTCTCCTAATCATACATGATGCAATATATGCCGATTTGATCTGTGTTTTGTCTGATATTTTAATGTATTCCGCCGATATATGCTTTTTCTTGGCCTGGCCAACCTATAATTGAGCCCCAGCATGCATGAAACCCCAATGTAAATATCTTTAAAAAAAAAAATCCAAAAAAGCGCCTATTTTCTGGTTAACAATGATTCGGTTACGTTCGATTCTGTTAAGCATCAACTTTTCACAGCACTCCACAAACAGTTGCTCAATATATGGTGAAAGGCAGTCTTTAAAAAATGAATTGAAAATGTTCATGACTTGATTGAGTGATTGACATGCCAGACACTGCAAGCACTCAAGATTGGCGTGTTATCAACAGCTTTATGTCTACATTTTATTCATAACGTGAAGGCCGGTCGACTGCACGACTAGCACTGGGATGCGGAGCTATAATAAAGCCAAGAAGGAGCGTTTATCTAGACGCGCACAACTTATCCAGTCTCCATCGTCATCAGTTTGCATGAGCGCAAATCGTAGTTTTCTTAGCTGGAAAGATTGAGGGACCGTTCTGAATATCATTACGGTACGTCTGCATGGGAAATTGGAGCTCTTTTAATAAGGTAAGTTTAAAGTAGGTCACGAATAATATATATCTTTCTGTTTCCAAATTATTGAATAATGAAATAAGGAATCAAACGGAGCATGGTCGTTGGAACGTACGTGGAAGTTAAAGAATCATGTAGATATAATTTTTTCAGCGAAAATGCATAAAATCGATTTTGTGCACGATAACAGGAGTCTGGTTAAATGCAACCCCGAGGCTTCAGTCAACTGTTTGTGCACATATTTTGCGCAGCATTCTCTTTTGAAAAAACACTAGTTATTAGCACAATATTACGGTGTTGGAAGCTCAGTTTTAGCTATGTAATTTTGTATTCACTTGCTGCAGATTCAGCCACTAGATTGAAGGAATTAACGCCACTGGTGCAAAGCAATTGCTGCGAATTTTTTTCATGGATGCCCTTCAGGGTCACCCTAAGGTATTTAATTAGACTGTAGCAAAAGCGTCTGGGTACAGCTAGAGAACTCTGAGGAAGGTTGGACCGATTTCCACTTCATAATATCTGCAAGTCCTTAGGACTTTTAAGGGTCTATATAAAACCACTGCAATTGGATGAGATGAACAAAGAAGCGAGGTCAATCCTGAAGTTAGCAGTTGGGATAGCCATTTGGTTTTAACATAAAAAGTTTGAGTTGGCAGCATAGTACCCCAAACCTTTTTATACCGCATTTTGTGACATATTTGAAATAAGTTGACAGCGATTGTGCCACAGTTGCAAATTTGCCAATGGCGACGCTTATAGCCTTTGGGTACGTCTGCATGCTGAAGCAAATATTTGGTAATGTGACCACCTGCTGTTCACTAAAGGCGTTCCACGCAAATTTTAGCAACATAACTGAAAACGGAAAGTTGGAGCCCGCGCTCAAATACTGTATTCTGTACATTCGGGTTTCTAAAGTATGCGAGCAGTGAAAGAAGAACGTTGTTGATAAAGGTACTGAACAAACAAAATTAAGACTCTCAGTCTCTCAAGGGATTTAATTTGCAGCATTCCTTGAACAATAAGCGTCTGGTGAAGCATTTGACTGCACGAGACTGCTGGCAGTCTGCCATCGAGCTTGTCTGCACGTAACTGCTTGATAGTTCTAAGACAGCAGATATTTGAAGCTTCATTCATACATGATACTTTTGGAGCATAGTTTTTGATAATTCTCAAACTGTAGCCAGTGGAAATGTTGGAAAACGTGCTGAGTCAACAGCTGCGTTTGAGGTCAGACAGCCGCTTGCAACTTACAACAATCACTGAACTGGCTTCCAGACAGGCCATATATAAATTTCTAAAATCATTAGTATTTATGAGATAATTAAAACAACGCAAAATTCGGTCGCATGCCCAACCCTGTCTCTTGCAATATAGACCGAAGCATTAGTCAATACTACTCGAATTACTATACATAAAGGCCTATAGATCACATGTAAATTTTCACATGTTAAAGGTACAAGTACTTTTATAATTGCAAAAGTTGGGTTTATTTATAAAGTGAGAAATACGTGTGTGAATGAACCAATAACCAGCATGTTTGAAATAGTAAACAACACATTTCATAATTTAAGAAGCAACGATATGAACTTTCAACTTCCGAAGCCAAACACAAGTTTTATGAAAAAAGAGTATAAGCTTTTGCTCGAGCTTTTGAAGGGCAATGCTGTGGAATAACTTACCAGATGCCGTGAAAATACAAGAAATGAGTATTGGGCAATTTATTGATGCACTCGATAGCCATTCATATTTTAAGCCTTCATGACAATTATATCTTGCCATTGCAGTGTGATTTGTTAAAGTACTATGTATTGTGAAATAGGTTAGATTTCATATTATGCATGCAAGCGGCCTCTTGAAAATCATTTTTTCAGTGTAGGGCTATTGCTTCCAAAGACGTTTGAAATAAACAAATAAACAAAAATCATTACAAGAAGACGCATGCCCAACAGCTCGCGTGGTCGCGCCCTTTTACAGTAGAGACCTTAATTCTACAATACGACCGTGAATATTTAAATTAGTTTTTGTTGAAAACAATGTTTACAAAATCAAATACAACACTACTGATACTACAGTGACGTTCAACTAATATTTTATGGCTATTGTAGCAACAACCTCTGCAGGCATCTACTATGTTGTCAGCGATTTACAAAGCGCGGGGTGATTCCCTATCTGCAGAGGGACACAAGGTTCTCGAAAACGTTCTTTGTAAACTAAAGATGTTTGTATCAGGGCTTGCATATTTTGTATTAAAAGCGCTTATATTGACGGTTGCGTCGTTGAGATTGCGTCTGTGTCTGAGAATCTGAAGGTCCCTATTATCAGCACACGAAACACTCACTCGGTTGCACCGTTACGCATTTATCAAACTCATAAGTTTGTATTATGCATGTATTGCGGTTAAAAAATGTGAAAAATATCAAAAGTACTAACGTGCGTATAAGCAGTCTTAGTTATGCAGAATGTAAGTTTCATTAGCTATTACAACGGCCAAAACAGATACATGAAAAGTTTAATCATATGCTAATGCTATGATGCGTGCTGAGGTTTAAAGTGATACATATTTGTACAACGCGCAAATATGCATGTTATCGAAAAGTGTTGCCAACACCAAGAACGCCTTTTTAAATCATTATTCCCAAAATGGTGTTGTTTAAGTCACTTGGGTCACGACAGTACTCTTGCTCCCCTCCCCCCACTCAGTGCTATGCATAGACCAGACTACAGTATGCATTTAATGAATTAATGGTGCCCGAACAAAGAACATTTTGATCATGTTACGCAATTATTAGTCTCAGAAGTTTAGAAGACGTAAGAAAAATATGTTGCAAGCGTGCAGCAAATGTTTTGGAAATTTAAGAAAAGATGCTATCTAAAATATGTCCAATGCGTTCATTCACACTCGCATTCTCAGACTACAGCTGTAAACGATAACAACGCCCCACCCCGAGATCAGAAAGACGTATGTAGATTGCAGAATATCATGGTACGAAGCGGGCGCTTCCAGTTATCGATCTCAGAAAATGAAAAGAGTATAATTTCTAAGTTATACATTGAAAGAAGATGTCTTACATACCAAAGGTGATCACTTGACTCATGCATGTATAGCTATAGTCAGACCACGGGCTAAAGTATGACAAAGTCCGGTTGTACGAAAGCGCGTTTAGCACGGTGGTAAGTCAGAATTCAAAAACACTCCCACCCATCTTCCAAAACTTTCATATCATATATATTAAAACTATGGGTAAATACATAGTGATTGTATTCAGTTAAGAAACTGTCAGTTTCGTTGTTGGTGGAATACATAAATATGACTTCTATGCTGAATTTATCCACCGTTTAAGCTAAACCGACGGGCTTCGCAGAACCGGTCCCTGATTCCCTAGATAGACGATACTTATACATGTATTTTCACATTGTTGCAAATTTATGTTTCAGTATTTTATGTAATATATAATAACTAAGAAAGTGTCTATTACCGGTGAATATAAACGCCAATGACGGTGATGAAAAGCAAGACACCAGCTGAGTTTTATGCACATTGAGGTGTTTTAGATACATGCGGCGGCAATAAACAATTTTCGAGTTTACTTTATTGTTTCTCTAACCGAGTCTCTAACTATGTTGTATTGGAAGAGAATATCGACGAGAAATTTTTCAACGCTTATTCCGTTGCATCAAGGCCACGATACGGTGCTGATTTCCTTTGTGTTTTGTTTGTGAATTATCAATGAGTTTGAGAAACTATATTCAGAGAGTTTAAACGTTTTGATCACCGTAAATCTATTACTGAACAGATACACGGCTGATGTCATGGAATTTCCTGGTTTAATATGTAGCAAAACAATGGCGGAAAATTTTTATGTTCGTTTGCTTTTTGAGAACAAGTAGCTCACTGCTGGCAACGTTCTGACGTCACCTGCGTATCCACTACCGAACAGACAACGGCTAAATATAACCTGTTTGTTAGATTTAAACCATGCAATACGGGGCCCAGAAGCTTTTCCAGTGCATAAATTGTACCAAAATAAAAACGTCGAGTGGAAAGGGATTTCACATAAAAATAGGGCAATTGCATGAGTGTAGTCAGGGTATACTATGCGAGACTGCAAATTATGTATTACTGCTGTCAAAAAAGTTTCGAAAGTAATAAAATTTGCGTGGTAGGCAAAATTAGTGGTCTTCTTAAATTGGCCATACACTGAACTGTCTTTTAACGGACATTCTCGGGACCAAATTTATTGTCCCCCTCAGACTCTGAGGGGTGTCGGCCTTAGACGATGCCCGCCTATGGATCACAGTACAGTATCTCACCATCGCTGTTGATCGCTGAATTCCTGGGCTAGACAGACGACATACCGATGTGCAGGAAAAATCTTGTTAAGAATTTATTAGTTCCAGAAGTAAGCTTAAAAAATTCTTATGATGTCAACTGCAGCAATTCGCAAAGCTAAATGTAAAAAGATGTTACTCATTTGTCAACCGAAAATACGCAAAATGGTAACTTGGGAATACTCTCCATGAATCAGGTTGTAGAATCGAAAAGCAATCTCTGCGTTCCTAGACGTACGATTTACCGGCGTCTACACAGCGCTTCAAGTTTCAAACTTATCAATCCCAGAATTTTAGAAGATAATTATCTGCATTGCCGCAAATCTCCTAGATTAATGTAAAACAGATGACGTATCTAAAGGCTGAGACACATCGGACGCGATTCGGCTAAGCGACGCGATTTTTCAAATTTTGAAAGCGAATAAATACCTTCATCGATGATAATTTAAAAGACATGTGGACTAAATAACTAACAATATTATAGCCTTCGAATATTTGGAGAATCTCAACTAGAATCAAAGTTACCAGATGATGAAAGTCGACAAATCGCGTCGCGTTGCCGAATCGCGTCCGGTGTGTCTGGACTTTAAAAGTGCTCAAATGTGGTTATATTCGGGCAGTCGGAATACGACAATACTTTGGATATCAGTCACTGCATGGTATACTTAATTGTATATACATATTGATGCGCCCTATTTTCACCACCCGTCGAAGTTCTCGCGCATTTTTCAAAAGTTCGCATTTTTGCGCTCGCTCCATTCTACTAAAAGCTGCAATACAAACTAATGCCGTATTCTGAGGACTTAATTGATTTTTTCTTCTTATTCTGGGATGAGATCTTCTCTGATAAAATGTCGTTGTATTTTTAGAACAGATGTCATCCAAAAGAAGCAAAATCTTAATTTTCGCAACAAAAATAAAACAAAATTCACTGTTATTCAATAATCGTGAGAACATGCATTCATTTGTACATATATATATAAGCATATTTCAAATCTTTCTAAATCACGTTTCGCCTTTAGCATTGTCGTGCATCATTTCAGCATGGTGGAAATTCATAATTGATTAATATCCCGCACCTTCTGTTAAACTAAAACGAGTTTGCCATTCGCTTTCTCATACTGCATTAAAAGTATCGAAGGGCAAATCATTTCAAAAAGAATAAAAACAATTTACGATTTCTTTTGTGCATATTTTAAATCTTGGCGATTTTTTAGGCACGGTAGTCATTCAGCGCGCTGCGCTGTTTTTCAATGGTCCGTGCTTTAGCCTACATTTTAATATTGGGAAGAATTGTAAAGCCTAACTATACTAGTCAGTTTCACACTACAATAAATATTATATTTCCAAGCTGTTAACATCCTAATTATATTACAACTATCGCGCTACAAATTATAAATAGCACAGAAGGACTTAATTCATCTCATAGTTATTGATGAAGAGCATTGATTTTGGAACATTTAGCGTATAAGATGGTCGACATTTTGTGTGATGTTCGTATGGAGATTGTTCCGTAATTATAGGAAAACGCTTTTGAAGGAAATTTGTGTTAGGCTTGTCTAACGAAACTTGGCGGAGATTGTATCTCAAATTGTATAAGTTTCATTTGAAGACAGATTAAACATTTCTTTAAGATAAATTGGTTAGTTGCCGGTTAGTGCTTTAAAAGTAGCTATAGCCTATTTTGTCAAGTTGACAAACTCTTATGAATTGGTACCCAGTTGAGCTTTTAAAATATATTTTTGGATCGCACACCATACGAATCACCAGTTATGACACGCATCGCTTCTTTCTGAAGTTTAGACCTATCTAGGAACTTATCTCAGGTTTTGACGAGGCACAACCTAATGTCATTCCACGCACCCCCCAAATGTTGAGAACAGTTACCAGTGTTCCCTCAAATATATATCCAAGGCATTCCATTCCCAAGAGCGTATACGAAGTTTTCCAATTTCCAAATATCCACGAACGTTTCACGTGGAATTTTCAAAAAAAACTCGTGATTTGAGAAATTTTTAAAGTGTAATGCCCCTCGTGATATTATATAGCAAAAAACATATATTCCACAAGTTTAGGATCATATCTAATTTTAATGTGCAGGTGATCACCAATTTGTAGTAGAGTGATAAAATGCAAAAATGTGCAGGGACAAATTCTTTTCCCAAAATTCAACTACTGCAGCCGACTTTTCAAAGGTGGGTTAGCAACTAACCCAAGCAGGTTTAAATTTGACCCACTGTTTTTATCCCCCATTTTGAAAGCGCTGTTTATTTTGAAACTTTGAGGGATTAAACTGCTCATTAAAGGAAACAGTTTGAACAAAAACTTCATTAAAAATTCAACTTAAACGAGTTTCAAATCGAGGTTGAAGTTGTACATGAACTCAGGGTTAAGGTAACCCACCCTTGAACAACCGGCCCCTGCAAGTTAAATGTGATTGTGCATAAGCAATAAGTAGTAATAAAATAGTAATAAAATAATGCAATGCTTCATTCGCACATGCCGTTCACCACGTGTCTGCATGGGTCCCGTGCAATATAGTTGAAATTTGAAGTGACTGTTGTTTGGCAAGAATTTAATTCAGCAAATCAACTTGAAACAAGAAATGGAAAATAGCACAAAGCTATTAATACACATGTTGTGTTTACGGGAAAACATGACTACAAATTTTCAACGTTGATAAAATGGGCATGTTGTGCATTTTAACGCGCGATATAGAAACTACAGTTCAATGTTTTAGACTACATAGTGTTCTTCCAATTAAAGAGGCCTCCACGATGAAACGTGAAATCGATGCTATTATTATTGAGCATAGATCACATAAGGCAAGGCATAGTGTTTCGTAACTCCTTGAAATCCAATTTTTTTTCTGCGTCCAGACTCCCTCTCTTGGGGGATAAGTGGCACCTCCAATCACATATTCCCCCCACCGCTCTACATTTATCACAAGCCATACTATATACTGAAAATATGTGCAGCTGTAACGCAATACTATAGAAACCTACTGTTTAGTAATAGCTACACTGCACGTCACAAGACCTTCCTTGTGCTAAGTTTAGGACGAGGGGGCTGGGATGTTCAACTATTTTTAAGACTATCAGAAAAATGTACAGCGATAAGAATTTTTGAAAATTAGTTATGTCTAGAATAGTATTATCTCCACGACTCTACGGATAGTAAAACCACCAAAATGTTTTCGCGACTTTCCTCCAATCATTTCGTGCATGCTTCATTCTCACATGAATGTACGGGGAGAGGATTTTCTTAATGTTACAAACACACACTGCATATTTCAAGTTGCAATTTAAACTACATGTCTATATATTGACAAAAAAAACTCGGCTGCTAAAATGCACGCTGCGTATAGTCGTCCTCCAAATTGCCAAAATTGAGTGGAAAGCTAGTTAGTAGATGTAAAAGTTTGTCGACTTAGAAAGCTGGGCTAAGGTATGGTGTACATAAAATCGTTGCTCTGATATAAAACAAAAAGTATATTTGTGGACACTGAAAAGCGTTGTTTACGGTATAATAATTAAAGTAAGAATGCAACTTTGCCATTGTCCTACATACATGCATGATAGATGTATATTTAAAAATATTTACATGATTAGACAAAGCGTAGAAATGTGCAATATCTCAGACTAGAGATAATTAATTGCTGTTGAGTTTCGTCCGTGTGATATTTCCGAGCACATTTGAATTTGGTTCAGTAGATTGTACAAAGCATGGTTTCCAGCATGACATTAAACTCGTTACACATCATGTACGGCCGACTTGAGAAAACGTCTGCTGATGCTAACAGTTGTGGCGATACAAAAACAGTAGATCGCGTGTTCTCGATAGCTTATTTTCGAATTTCCAGACACACTAACGGAGACTAATTGCTTCTGGCGACGTAATTTACATAGCCAGACGACATATTGTTTACCCTCCCACGCCTGAAATTCAAACTGAGTGAAGTTTTGAGTGTTGGCGTTTCATGAATGTCTGCACTTCAATTCCGTTGGCAGCCTTTCATAGTCTATTGAGGTATTTCGATCCAATTCAACAAATTAGTCACTTCGCTTATAATAAGCACTAATCCTATACTGATGGGCTTTCAAAAATACGAAAAGGAAACTCAGTGGAGCTATACTTGTAAGTCAGTGCTCTCTATTTTGTACACAAACAAACCTTACACACATTATTGTCACAGGTAGGTAGAATATTTTAAACCATTCTGGAGATTTTTTATCATAATAGTCAGCTGAGCAACATGTTGGCGATTGTGTTTATATAATGTATTTTCTTTGCATGCATCAAGCATAGTTTTACCAACCGATTCTCCGAGTTAACTGGAGTTTAAAACTGTCGGACACTTGGTATATGTGATGGTCTTAATGATCACAGAGTAAGTTTGAATATAAAGCTGATGTTAGACGATTTGCAACAACAGTTTTCTGCGTAGCGACATTCCACATTTGTGGAAATTGAATAATTTGGTGCTGCAAGATTTTAAAGCTGGCATAAATCATCGTGAAGACTGGCATGATAAAGTCACATAAATCAGCAAAAAATTCGTTGAATTGGGCCGCTACATGAAATCGTGGTTGCAAGTCGTTCTGTGTTACATCAGCCGTTCTTTCGTATATAGGTACTGAATGAGGTCCATTGGTCCATTCAAAACGATAATGCTAGGCCATACGCATGAAGTCTAAGTTGGAAATATAAGAGTTGGTTACAGAGAATTAAGAAGCCACAATACAAACGGATTACCAAGTATTCGATTGGGTTCTGCACGTTTTAATCACTACAGATACATGCATGTACAAACATTAAAACGAATATTTCATTTGGGCCAACCTTACATTGCACGCGCACGGTAGATGTGCATAAACCATTGAGTCAAGATGAATTACACTTATCAAGTCGATCGAAACGTTGAGACACGCTTGTTTTTCCAAATTTTAGCATTTAAATGATGTAACAGAACGAAAATACGTTTATTGCCGGTGCATAAACACCAAAAGTGAGTTTAAAAACGAGACGCCAGCCGAGGTTTAACATAGTGTGAGGTATTTTATGCACCACTGGTACGGTTTCCCTTTATTCTATATTTCGCTTCTTCAATGACCGTGGGCCGGTTGTACAGAGCACGTTTAGCTTAAACAGTGGATAAGTTCAAAATTTATATCATATTTAACTATTCCTTGAACAAAAAAACTGAAAAGTTTTCTTTAACTGCATACGACAATTATGTATACAACTAGAGTTTTAGTGCACAAGATTGGATTCAAAAGATTTAGAAGTTGTGTGGGAGTGTTTTTGAATTCTGACTTATCCACACCTTTTAAGCTAAACGCGCTTCGTACAGCCAGCCCCATGTAGCTAAAGAAGAAATAAATGAGCAAGTTATGAACGTTTATTGCTGTCGTATATCATTGCTGCGATATGGTGCTGATTTCCTCTCTATGTTGTATCTGCAATATTGATGAGTTTAAGAAATACTATACAATTTAGATACTATTTATGTATAAATATGAACAAACATGCGAACTTCTCCACTACAAAACCGTGTACATGCATGCATGGCATTCGCCCGCGTACATATCGAGCTGTATCATATATGGTCATCAGGCTATAGCTACAAACATAATTCGAAGGTAAGGAAGGGTAAGGTAAAGGAAACTAAATTCAAGAAAAAGCACTGTATTCATTATCCAGATCATAAATCAACAGCAATGCATTAAGATACTCTCGAAAAAGTATTAATTTTCTTATATGATGAATCCTTCACTTACAGAGTTATCAATCGTTGAGCACATGCACTGCCAGACATCGGCGTGCATAATGGAACAAAAATCGTTTAGTCGTTTTAACAAAAATCTTTTGGTATTTTGCTATTATATTTAATTTAGAATCGATAACCATATATCCAGAATTCCTTTACTTTAAAGTTTGCCCGGTTTTTCAGGTAAACAGACAGTGTTCTCATTGTTATAGCTATACTGAGGACGCTGAAATTGGTAATAAAATGAAAATTGCGCTATATGATTCTAAAAGTATATTTAAGAGTATGAAGGTTCCGCAATAGACTTGTGGAACTCCAGTGATGGCATTTAAGAAGGAGTCTGAGGGATTTCTTTGTACGAGCACACGCAGTTTGGGTGAATTATGTTATTTTCCAAAACTATGACAATCATGTCACGCCAAGCAAGAAAGAGTTCAGTCATTGCAGGGGTTTTATAATAAAAGCCAAATGTAGGGGAAAATCTTTCTCACAGGTAATGCACGTGTTAAATGATGTTTGTTTACCAGACGATTGTATGCGACGGCTAACGAAATGTAGTTTGACCCACTGTTTGACCGTGCCTCTGTTTGTGAAAATTCTAATGAAATCTTGAAGACGAAAATTTACAGACATGATGGGTACGTGGCATAAGTCAATGACCATCGAGTCAATGAAAAAGTTTCCTGGTCAAATATCATTATGGCTGTTTCCTGTTTCCTCCCGGGGCAAACCTTTTATACGGGTCTATAACGTTGCTAAAATGTTGCGTGGATCATATCATATTGCTGTTATACAGTTTAATAGTTTTTTCGTTGTTAATAGTGACTGGATTTGTAGTCTAGGTGTATGTTATTGAAAATGCATTACTGCATATGTTAGATTTATCACTGAGGATATAATTATGCACCTATTGAGAAGTGTCAATCAAATTCTCAACGTCATTCCAGAGAAAAGCTGTAAAGCAAACAAAACATGGTGACGCTTTTTTGCCTATTCCCTATGGCATGCAGTTTACATTGCTTGCAATATTGAACTGTAACTTCAAATGCATGTTGACTTTCGTAGATAAATTCAAATCTTTGACAAGTAATTTGTCGCCTACTTAAACAGAATTGCGGCGGTACACTGTCTGAGCGCCTTTCAGCTGGGCAAGCTTTTTCATTAAAGGCTATCTAGAATAATCAAGTATGAACTAAACGCCCCTACTCGAATAAGCGCCGCATTAAAATTAGAAAATTTAATAGGGCCGCTCTCGATGATGCGCTGCACTCCAAGTGCGGCGTTGAATAGTTGCATACCGAAAAAACAGTCGTAAATTCGTATAATCAGAAAAATTCAACCAGCGCCGCGGCGTTAAATTAGCATTATGACAAACCCATACCATATAGCCATGGGTGATGAATTTTTCAGAGCGACTTAAATATGTTGTCGAAGTATACGTTCTGTAAGAACATGACGTTGAGTTACTGCCAAACAATTAAATTAGTTCGGTAAAAATGAGACAGTGAACACTGTATCTTGGATTCTCATGACGAAGAAGAAGCAAGTTGCGAAGTTTAGGTAGGACGTTTCTTAAATCGATTTACAGCACTTTTAATATGAAAAAAACGAGCAATGATATGATCATGAGTATCAAAGAATAGACGAGAAATAACATGGAGAATCTGCTCATGGACGAAGAATATGAAAATGAATGAGGAATGTCATGAAGAATCTAAAAGTAGACGAAAATAGATAAAATGCAAAAATGGACGAGGGATGATATAAGGAATTTGCAAGTGGGCAAGAAACAACACGGAGTTTGTTGGAAAAGGATGAAGAATAATAAGAAAAATCTAAAAGTGGACGAGGAATGATAGGAGGCATTAATGATGTTCAATTACGTAAAATCTGGCAACCCGTAGATCCGAACTTGTGGAGTTTTCTTCACAGGTTCGCTTCTACGGCCCTCTAGCATTTTACATACAAATCGTGACGTTCAACACAAATGGTAAATAATTATGTGGCGTATCGTTAACGCTCGATCACTTCATTTAAACTTGTCAGATAAATTTGAAGTCATACCACTTGTAATCACGAGCAAAGAAATACAAACGAGATAAAAATATCGCGGGCAAACAATCTTGAAAGATTACTTGTCTATAATGTATCATCATTATACGTGGAAGAGGATACTACTTAAGAGCGATAGAGCGATACAACGATAGCAGAAATCAGAACCGTTGCTGGATCCGAAACCGTGCATAATTTTGCAAATTATCAGTCACAATTAATTGGGAGGTTAAGATTTCATGGTTTCTTGTAACGTGTACGGTACGGCTAGCTTGGTTTCTCCTTTTGATTTTCTGCGATACTTGTGGGTCTACCAAAACGAAACCTCTACATTCTTTTTTACGAAACTATACCCTCTGTAACAAATCCAACTAAAATGTTAAAATAAGCATAAAGAAGTTTGCAAAATATTGTGGCGAAAGTATAGCTCTACCCGTACCAGTTACACGAGACTCGGATATCTTAGCCTCTCTAATATTACCACGTAGGACAATAGCAAAATTGACTTCCAGGGTACTGTTCACCTGGACAACCGTGCTAGTAAAACGTGCACTGTATTTTACAGCAATAATTTTCAAACAAATATTTAGTCATGACGCGCTATAATACCATGCACATGCTTGAACGAAGTATATTAAAGTTCGCAGACTTGAACAATTCTACGACAAAAAATTTAACAAGGAGCTGTCGCCCATGTCTGGAACACAGCAAGTGTTCTCGAACGGTTGCGCTTCAAGTAGAAATGAACAACAGATTGTTAAACTAAAATCCAGTTCAGACATTGTAAGCCAAACCTTTTTACATCAACAATTTTTCACACTCCTTGTTTTTAAAAATTGGCTTAGAAATATCAAGAAGTAGCTATTCTGCAATTATTTCTGCTTGAAACACCATGTCCACTGGCTCCATCATGCACGCCGCCCTTCGTTTTGCCCATGTGCTCTTACATAACCATGTTGAATTACTCTATGCAATCCGATGGTCACAATCAAATTCATGCTTAACTAATGCCGATTTCTCCCTCTTTCAAAACCCTTAATGTTCATCTTCTCGCGTTCCAGCAACTTTTTGTATTTGTGGAGTTGCAATTGAGAGGTTAGCTTATCTTGTTCTTTAAAGTTTTGCATGGTGTTTAGACATAATAATCTTTGAGACATTTGTGGTATTTTTCACCATGTATTTTACCACAAATGTCTCAATGATTATTATTAGCTTATCTTGTTTTGTTGTAAAAAAATTATGCATGTTTGTGCGATTCATTCTATAACGATGGACGCCTTCATCAGAAGGCTTGGATAAGTTGTTAGTACATAGCTATCTAAATAGTTGTTCGCATAACATATATATTTTGAACATATATTACAGTTGTAAAAGAAACTATAGCGCAAACACTTGACATCGCGACTTCGTTTATGGGCGCAACCAGCCCGGAGCTACAACGCACAAGTATGCAACGGGCCGCGATAACAGACTATGGGGCTTTGGGCAGAAAAATACGAACAGGGCCCTGCAGAAAAATAGTGAGGAAGGCAGAGATAGGGTTTTTCGGGAAATTCATCAGTGGCTGCATATTGTTTGAAGGTAAATACGTCGTGACCATAACAAGCTCAGACGAGACTTTTCTACAAACTTCAATCACGAGACAAGC
This sequence comes from Phenganax marumi, assembly GCA_025400095.1. NCBI lineage: Eukaryota > Metazoa > Cnidaria > Anthozoa > Malacalcyonacea > Clavulariidae > Phenganax > Phenganax marumi. Next base: position 14,743 of record JAODVM010041337.1, read on the forward strand.
CATCACAAATCGACAATATATTAAGTATAAAATTCAAAATTCAAGTATTCTTGAGTTGTTTCACAAGTAATAAACTTTTTTCTCTTTGGCTTTTATCTGTTGGGGTTGGAGCCCCTCGGCCCTTTTTCGCATTGGATGGTGCGACCTTGAGTGAATGAATATTTTACTGACTGTTTAATGTAGACACAAGACTATTGTTACGGGTCAATAATTATAGCATAGAAATAGGTAAGCAAAAAACAGCACTAAATCTTACAATAAAATGTTCGTTAGATGCTGTTGCCTTTGTTTTTGACACGCACTGGCAAGAAAATAGGAAAGGTATAAGAAATCCAAAGTTAAAGAAATGTTTTATTACACTAATATCTAAACTTCTTGTAAGACAAATCAGTTTCTTCCTAGCTTATTTCTTATACTTGAAATTGTTCTTAACTTAATTTCGTTACGTATTCTTCTAATAAATTTATCTGACCTGATTTTATGAAAAACTTTCTGTCGTAAAGGTTTGAAGACGTAATTGAACCGCGCAAACTACATCTTAAAATGACTGACAACTAGAACCATTTGCGCGTGCGCAGACAAATTTCCCATGACGTTTGCATATGTTCCCACACGAACCAAGTCATGCAAAATTGTTCATTTTTTGCGTGGAACATTTAGTTGACAATTTCCTGCATAACTAATTGTCAACTTTGCGTGAGACCCTTTTTTTACGTATAGGTGGCCTTTTTCCGAAACAACACCCATAAAGACAAATTTGTGACCTCGATCGAAAATTCAACAACGGCCAGAACCAATATTGCTTCATATGCTATAACGCAAGAAACCATGTGATGATTAACTAGGAGATCGTGACTACAAAAGACCAGCAAAAGTTTTCCCAGTTAGTTGAAGCAAGTGTTTACTCCAGAATAAGAAAAGAAGAGAGCTACCAGCACAACCTATAACTATAAGAAGCGAATATTAAAAGAACTTTACTTTAAATGAACTCAACAACATGCAGACAGATTTTAGCTACCTCGTGTTGCTAAAAGAAATGCTTTGTAACACTATACTTCAATACTCAAAGCCTATGTTGAAACTAAACTAAAACTAGAAGTTACTATCGCAAGTGAAGTGCTGCCGTGTATTGGCAGGCATTGAGCGGTATATCTGCCAGCTTGTGTGGCAGGGTAATACTAGATGCATTTGTACAGGAATTATTAACAATAACAGTTGTTGGTAAGTTGTCTATAGACAAATATTCTACACCAGGGTTTACGGCTAATAAGCCATTATTCAGAGCTTTTATGAGCATTTTGTCTCCTTGTATTAAGACATCATTAAATGTTGTAAATGACCGTGCGGACATTGGGATATTTCGGGCGGCAAGAAGCGCCGATAAACTCATAAAAGCACATTGCTTGCCTCTAGAACGAACGCTAAACAGTTCATCGCCTTGGTGGATACCGGCACAAAGAAATAAAGTCATACTTACTTACTTTGGACGCATATGCCGCAAAGTATACACTTGTAAGTGGTTTCTTCGGGAAATGCTAAAAGCTTGCAAATTTGCAGAATAAAAAGCTTGCAAATTCTTGACAGCACGCCGATTACACGCACAAATTGCACATGTGGACGCAATTTAATACGCAGTTGAAATATTAAATTTTATTTTCCACTCCCCCCGGTGCCCCCCCGGAATTACGACATCTTAAATATGGACAGACACAAGATCGAAATGTTGATAATACATAAGTCGGCGCCAAGGACTGGGTCGAGTGCACTCTGGCAAAACCTTGGCATGTCAAAATTAGGAGTGGCTGCCTACGGCAGCAATTAACAACAATGTCAAACAAAGAGAATTACCCCCACACACTATGAAATGTACGCAGCTCTCCAAGTAGATTTGGGAACTTGGTTGCTGACAAAAGTTCAGTGCTCGGGATAAGTTGATTTTTAAGAGTATGAAGGCACATGCGGCAGTTTGACAGTTCCTCTCGCGCACGGAATTTTTTGTTCAACAAACTGAGCTATAAATTAGACTAATAAATGAGCACTGTTTTCCACGAGAATCGTTACCAAAACGTTCATCACTGTAGTGTAGTGATTGGTGTTTGAGTGGTCACGTGAGCGTAGGGTTTGGGTGACCACATGGATGGAGAGCTAGAGCTAGAAGACGATGAGCGAGGCACTTATAATAAAGCATTAACAAAACATTACAATCACCTTCATGGACACTTTTCCACAGGTAAAAAGCGTCATTATATTTAACGGTAGGAAAACAAAATAAAACTTTTTACTTACCGAAATTGTTAGCTTGTACAGAACTTCAAACTCGCAGAAAAAAGAAACCACGAGGTGTAGAGCGCCTGCGTTAACTTTTACAGTAATATTATGGTTAGCGCTCTATCAAACAAATACAAATCGAAATTTGCCACCACTTTACATAGATCTCGCACATGTCAATGATGCACTGCCAGGGGTTTATGTAGATCCTGCTATGATGCACTGCCTGGAGTTTTGTGCATCCGTAAAAGTAAGGACACATATATGTTGAACTCGGTCAGTATATGCTACAGCATGGTACCATCCGCCATATCAAAAAGGGCGGTTTCCACGAACACGCTAGACCAGAGAGATCGGTCCATGTTGCTGAAAGGAAAGCAACATTTTGGCGTGTTGCAATTCTGTCCGTGTGAATGGAAACGCCCGAAGATGGCAGTTGATCGAATTTACCAGAATCTTTTGCTGAACCACGTCATTTGAATTTAAAATTGTTATGTTCGCGAGAACAGCATCAAAGTAAAATGATTGATTCTCTGCTCGAAAACTTTGCCGTCTCTAAAGTGATGTTTTCTGATATTTTTCATCACTTAACAAGATATCTGCGCAAACATTTAGTAGCATCGAAAGATGTCATCTTTAACTGGAGTCTTTGTGTAGAAAAGAATTTCAATCCATTTCCTTATGAAAAAAAGAATACTTAATCTTTTCCAGTTCACACGTTAGTAAGGTTTCCAAGAAAGAAAGAAAGAGCAGAATTGCATGCAGGTTTGTTTTTCATTTGTGATGGAAACTATCCACGGACTTTTACTGATGGGTTTTCTGCTTAGGGTCCACTCTTTGTTAACGAACGCGTATCAATGTTTCTCAACACAATTACAAAAAATATTCCTTCATTTCTCGGTCATCTGTTTTTAGCGGCCGCCAAGCTGGCTCCAAGAGCTGACTGGTCTACGCTGGTCTTGACGTTAAATATTCGTTGAAATGAGCATAAAAAACTTTGTTTCTCTAGAATTTAGAAGACGTCAGGTTTCAAATGTTACGTAATCTCAACTAGACTTTGATTAGACGGTAAATTCATAAGTAGGGGGCGTTTTGTGCTTATTTTTTTTTCAAATGACTCGAATATTGTAAACATACATGTTCAAGGCGTATTCATTCTCACAGGTGACAATTAGGTCGAATCTTTATTGTTATGATTCCTTGGCAATATACGTCGATCAATTTTGTTGGCAAATGGATTTCTAATATAGACAAAAGTTTTGGTGATGAATGATAAAGTGCAATACAATCGTTGTCCATGAAAAAAGATATATGAAATGGATTGCTTTGTATCAATTGTATATGTTGAATTTGAGATGGAAATTTATTTAAGACATCCATTTTTAGAATATAAATACAATGGATTTACAGAAAAATTAATTACACCTATTTTACAATAAGAAGTATTAATATCATATGCCAGCAAATAAATGCAGCATAATTCTTAAAAATGTTTT
>JAODVM010041448.1:0-18498 GCA_025400095.1 Phenganax marumi
GTTTGGTTAGAGCAGTGCTGGAAAACTTCGGGCTCAGTAAAATCCCACGCAAGAAAGTGGGTATAGACTACCATCTATATGTACAATAAAAATGACTGATCGTTGAATTTTCACAGATGTGGAAAAAGAGAGTAATCTAATGCATGGTATAAATGGATTTCTCTTTGCTAATCTTCCTGGACTGGAAATGTGTTTGAATGATGACGTGTCCTGGCATTTGATTGGCTATGGGAATGAAGTCGATATTCATGGCGCATATTTTCATGGTCAGACATTCCTGATGAATACAAATCGTAAAGATGCCGTTAATTTGATCCCAGGTGTGCGAAATTTCCCCAGTTTCCTCTAGCAGAAGCCCTAAATGAGAGATGTTTGAGCACTTTTATTTTCCAGGCACCTTCCAGACCGTACGAATGAAACCAGACAACCCAGGTGAATGGGCAGTAGTATGTCGTACGAACGACCACCATGATGCTGGCATGGTGGGTAAGTTTCGAGTGAAGACATGCCAGAGACCAACTCCTCCGAAAAGCGCGAGAAAAACGAGAACATACTACATCGCTGCTTTGGAGAGAGCTTGGGACTACGGTCCAACTGGGAAGAATACTTTGTCAGGAGCGGATTTGGATGACGATAAGTATGTTGTGTTTTTTTCCCAGTTTGAGCAAATGGAAAGAAAATATCACAGGAATTGTTTCTTTTTGTGTTTTTCGCTAGAGAGGCGATGGTTTATGCGAAGTCCGGTCCAACCAGAATTGGTCGTGAGTATAAGAAAGTGCTGTATCGGGAGTTTACCGATGACAGTTTCTCACAGGAGAAAACCCATCTCGAGTATCTTGGGGTACTGGGGCCGATATTGAGGGCTGAAGTTGGGGAAACAATAAAAGTCGTTTTTAAGAATATGGCCAGTCGAAATTATTCTGTTCATCCTCATGGAGTTTTTTATGAGTAAGTTTGCACTTTTCTTCCAGTATTGTTACAGAAGAAAGGTAGAGTGTGTGGAGAAAACCTTTCGATGTGTTGAGCAAGTATTCTTCCCAACACGATTCTTGTCTGGCGTTTCTAGTAAGAAGAACGAAGGTGCTCTCTATTTGGACAACTCGACATTCAAAAACGATGACTCTGTGCTGCCAGGAACGACATATACGTACACTTGGGAAGTGCCGCCCAGGGCTGGACCCGGTCCCTCTGATAACGACTGCTTGACTTGGATGTACTACAGTGACGTCAACCCATCTATGGACACAAATTCAGGACTTGTAGGACCTTTGATCATTTGTAAAGCAGTGAGTAACCTGTTTATTTGTGAGAATTGGTAGCACTGGCGTTGAACATTCCTTCATTACGATTGTAATTTGCAGGACTCGCTTTCTGATGACGGATCCAAAGTGAAAAACGTTGATCACGAATATCCGATCTACTTCAGTGTAATTGATGAAAATCTGAGTTGGTATTTCGACGAGAATATCAAACGATACACGTCAGATCCTATTGATCGAGAAAATGAGGATTTTGTGGAGAGTAATAAAATGAACGGAATCAATGGTCTTTTTTACGGAAACTTGAAAGGCTTAGAAATGGTTCAAGGGGAAACTATTAACTGGTATTTGCTCAGTTTGGGCACTGAAGTGGACATGCATAATGTTCATTTTCACGGACAGACCGTTCTGGCGGTAAGTGCAACTACCGTAAGTGGTAACGTATTGAAAACCAGCGAACACGTTTGTGGTTTTTTCTGCAGAGAACAAGCGCTGATCACAGGGAAGATGTGATCGATTTGTTTCCTGGAGTTTTTGAGACAGTTAAAATGGTGCCAGACAGCATTGGTAGATGGCTGCTACATTGTCACGTGAATGATCACATGGTTCATGGAATGAAAGCAACATATGACGTCACAGGTAACTTACTGTCATGTCTTTCGTTTTATCTGGGGCCTACATATGCGTCTGCAAAAAGTTTTACTTGCTGATATGTTTACAGAAATGCCAACAGAAAGTACGAGCAAGAATCCAGGAGGTTCCTCAAGTATCGTTAGTGCAAACACGCTCACTTTCCTGACAGCATGTTTCTTGGCGATTTTCCTCTGTTTCTAAACTGATTTAATGACTACTGAATGCTTATAGATAATAAGTACAGTAAAGTTAACACACCCTTAGAAAATATTTTAGATTTTAAAGATTTCCAAACATTAAGGAGGCTGCCAGTGATCGTGCTTACATGAAGTTCTGATTTGGTGAATCAAAATGGCGGATGATTTGAGCAGGGAGAAACGCAAAATACAACAAGGAAACGAGGTGTTATTGAATTTTCTTAGTTTGAACGCGGTGTGAAAAACATCGACTTGATTTCTTGTTGATTTTTATGCATACTACCATCCTCTTGGTGCTTTGTGTACTCAATTATAGCTTGTTTGTGTCTGTTTTGTGAAGGTTTAAAGTTATTTGTACTATTTGTTTTGTGTTCCTTTTGATGTATGATATTAATTAATATTTTTTGTAGAACAAACCTAAAAGAGCAAAGACTGCCAAGAAAAAGAAGCCTGGTTTTGATAAAGATATTTACAGAGAAACGGAATATTATTTCAAGAATGGTATGCTAAACTCGTGTCTTTTGTGAAGTTTAACTTGCCTGTTGTCACAAAAACTGATAAAGTTTTTTCCACACTTAGGATTACGTCATGTCAAGCCATATCCATTTACTTTCAAAACTTACTGCAAGGGTCGTTGGCTTCGAAGGAAACTTATTGATGTTTTATCGCAAGAGTTTCAAGCAGAGACTATGGAATATTATGTAAGAGGTGACATTCTTTCTAACCTATTGTGAACAATATGCATTTATTTTTGTTTTTCAGAAAAATGCCATTCAAACTGGGAATATCACAGGTAATGTTCATTTATAGTAAACTTGACTTTATGTGAAAACATGACATATATACATATTATGTCTTATAGTAAACGGTGAACATGTGGAAGAAGACTTAATATTAAAAGATAATGATGTCATCAGTCATAAAGTACATAGGTATAGTTGAACAAAGAAATATGTAGTAATTGCACTACCAAGACATTAAATTAATGAAAGTTTGTTATTTATAGGCACGAGCCTCCAGTGACGACAGAAAAAATCCAGATTATTGCTGAAACTGATGATCTTGTTGTTGTGAATAAACCTTCTTCCATTCCTGTGAGCAATTTTACTTTTTGAAAGGAAAAAGCTCTTCTTTTAGATTCAATAGTCTATCTAGATGTATCAATATCTCCCTTAGATTCATCCATGTGGAAGGTACAGGCACAACACACTGGTGTTCTTACTTGGTAGAGAATTTGGTTTCACAAATTTGTACAGTAAGTCTGTTGAATTGCAGTGAACATTGAAGATTTTGTGCTAATATGACGTGTTTGTAGCGATTCACAGAATTGACCGACTAACTTCTGGAATTGTCATGTTTGCCAAGTAAGATTTTATTGGGAACAAAGTTTCCAACTTTCAGTCCACTGTCTTGCCACATTCACTGTGCACAAATACAAGAAATGTGCAATTTTGCATTTTTCTAGATCTTTGAGAAAAGCTCAAGAACTGGAGAAACAGCTGAGAGAACATAAGTTACAAAAAGAATATGTTTGCAAAGTTCGAGGCAAGTTTCCCAGGTAATTACAATATTTGGACAGCAATAAGGGTACAAATTTATCAACACTTTGTTGTTTACTGTTACCCTCTTTAGAAAAAATTTTATTCTCATGAAAGTTCATCATGCATGTTTCAATTAGACCACTTATTCTGTTGGCTGTGCTAAGGCTTCCCTTTTTTTGCAATCACCTATCAACTGCATTAATCTCAACAAGATTTGATTGTAAATTCTTTTTTCTAACTTCATTAATCTGCATTCCAGTGGTGTAGTCGACTGTAATGAACCAATCACAGTTGTCTCTCACAAGGTTGGCGTGTGTCGTGTTCACGCTAGTGGCAAGCCTTGCAGAACTGTGTTCACACGAGAAACGTTTGATGGAGAAAACAGTATTGTTAAATGTAAGAAAATCACTTTTTTTCAATCACTCCAGTTTGTCTTCTCGTAACGCGGGATTAATGTTGGACAATTCTTACATATTTTATTACATTTGGTAATAAAACTTCGTGATCTGTTTTTCATTTTTAGGTCAGCCACACACAGGTCGTATGCACCAGATCAGAGTTCATTTACAGTGGCTTGGCCATCCAATAATAGACGATCCAATTTACAACCACAAGGCCTGGGGTCTAGTTAAAGGGGGTGTGAAAGAGGAAGAGGCTTGGAAGGTTGGTGAAATTATGGGACTTACGATTATCAAGCTATAATGCCATTTAAATATGTTGTAGGTGATTGAGTGTATAGCAGCGTCACTACGTGAAAATGATGCTGGCCTGGACACTAAACCAAGTTCTAAAGCTCCAAATACAGAAATACACTCAGCCTTTGAAGACTCAATATTTAGTGGGAAAATTGATGAAGTTGACAATGGTTCACAGTCCAGAGGAAGACTTTCAGCATCAAGTCTTAATTCATCAAGTGAAGCCACTTGTCAGTATACTACAGAACACAGAAGCTGTAATCATGGAGGTTTATCTGATAAAAATCTTAGTGTTTTGGACCAAGTTAAGTCTGGTGCTGCACCATGTAGTACATCAGGTATTCTACACGATGTAGCCCAAGAAAAAGCCATGACTCAGAAGGTTCCAAGCTGTACTGATTGTCAACTCACACGAAGAGACCCGACGCACGCTGAACTGACCATGTGTCTTCATGCTGCTGTTTATAAGGTAAGATGTTTATCAGGCAGTTGATATAACAAGTACTCTTCGGCTCTGCCGCAAACAGTTGGTCTAAGTGGTAGAGTGGTCATTCCAACTGAAGCAGGTTTGTTGTACTTTCGCCAGGGTTCAGACTGGGAATTCAGATGTCCTTGGCCAAGTTGGGCAACCATTTAAAAAAACTGATTAAATCTTGTTTTACATTATAAATATTTATTGTGACCAAGTTTACTAACATCTCAATGCATTACTTTTACAACTAACAAACTGTTAGTGAACACAACTAATGTGATTTACAGATCTGTTGTTGATCTAGTTTTAAATTTCTTTGATGAGCGCTCAGCTGATCGCAGTTGTAGATGGTTACCATATAGTGTACACATATATCCATCAATGTCAACAGTAAACACGCTGTTTGCTTTTGGCACAGCTAGAAAAAGATAAGTACAGGAAGAGAGACATTAAGTCACCCAGACAAAATATACACTTACATACTTTTAATTTTATCTTCTTTGGTAATAATTTTAAACACATTCTTTGTTTCTTGCAAGAGTATTCCACTGAGGCCAATGTAGCTAGGACACTTTGATTTTGAAACTAGAACAATAATCACAGAGCTCTCAACACATAGAGTCTTGAAATATAAAACAACGTGAAATTGATAAGATGCATATACCAGTAATAATAGCGCCATGGTAGTCTGCTTTGAGAAGCTTGGGCAATAATAACTTTGCATTGATGTGTTCACTATGAAGGCAAAATATTTAATGCTATAGCAAAGATCTTGATCTATATTTTATGTATAAGACAGCATTTATTTATTTACCTTAAGTCTAGATTTCCTAATGTTTCACTTATGATGTAATCTTTCCACAATTGATGAAGCGGAAGGAACAATGTGTACCTAGAGCAAATATCAACAGCACAATGTATTTAGACTACTTCTAGAAAATAAGATAACTAGCGTGGAACTATTGTTAGACAGGGTGAAATAACAACATATGGTTCATTGTATCACATATTCTGCACCTCTGGTTCGCTTTAGATATTTTAAATATTCCTTTCTTTCTCCTTTCGTGAGCATTCATAATTTTGCATTTCTTTTTCTTCTTTTTTTTGTGTGTCGTATTTATTGAATCAAGCATCACCCCTTTCTGCTTCATTTTTGTCGCAATCTCATCTTTACTGACATGTTCGGGCAACTTTTTGTGGATGAAAGTCTGGACGTACTTGTTTGTCGAACATTGCAACTCCTATATGCAGAAGAAGCTGCCATATCAGTAAAGTTGTCTGGTGGACGATGGAGCAAAATAACAAAGCCTGAAACAGGTGATAATAGTTGCAAAAATTATCTGCAAATCCCAATACCTGTAAACTAAGCCTTGATAAATCATGTTTGATATGTGACGGCAAAGGCTCGTAGAGCGAACCTGAGAAAATTATTTATATATGTATATAATTATAAATACATTTCATTTCTAATACTACACAAATATAAACCAGTTTTAACCTTACTCATTTTGTGCTCTTGACTGACGACGTTAACGAAACTTGTAGGTTAACCAATGTTAACGAATATACGATGTTACGAATATATACGATGTTAACGAGTATTACATGTTAACGAATATATACATTGCAAAAGAGTTTGTATTTGACATTTGACTATACACCATGCTATACACAGATACTAGGTGAACCCAAAAACCCATCATTGTATAACATTAAACATCATAGTACAGCAGTATCATTAGACATCATTCACTATCAATGGATATCATTTCACATCATGCATCATCATTCAACGTCTTCGACTATCATCGGATAGCATATACCGTCATTCACCGTCATCATATCATTCAGCATCACTCAACATCATTGATGAATCTCATATGTAAAATATGAATAGAAAATCAATTGTTGGATATTCAATTATGATTGGTTGATATCTATTTGAACTATTTTAGTACGACCAAGCGCTTTATGTGGCGTTTGTGTAAAATTCGACTTTGTTTATATTGTGCAGTTTCCTCTTGCACTTTGTTGAATGCTCTCTTTTGTCTTTGAAATCGGAAAGAAAATTGAAACATATTGGGTGGGAAATTGGCAATTATATTAATTACGTTCGAAAATGAAGTTTTGCGAGAGTTATTCAAGCTTGGTATTTAATCAACCACATTTTATCAAATGTATTTATATTTCGTATTAGCGGTGTTTGGACTTTTGTCAATTATGTTTTGTTTAAACAAGGAAAGTTTGACATTCTTTTCGAAGGGCCAGTCATGCACGTCATTTTTCGCTGTTTTTTGGACAGACAATAATATATGCTAATTATTTAAGTTGCGTTGACAACCTCGTATCTGCGCCACAGCGAAAGAGGAGCCAAGCGGGAGAAGGTGCTTTACAACTCGGTCTGTGACATCGTCTTCCTTGATCATACAACTTCATCATTCTTTACAGGCAACAGAAACTTGATTGATACTCAAAGACCAACTACCACCCGAAAACAGACCTACATTTTCGACGGAGGAACCATATTTACGATTTTTGCGCGACAGAAGACTACGGTGAAATATCAACAGTACGTGTGGAAACCATAACAAGATCTTCTAAAATGGTTGCTCATGTTTAAACATTGTCTGGTTGAGAAAATTTCTGGTCAGTTTTTGTTGAAATAGGAGTGCGTGATTCTTAATAAATTCATCTGCACCTGACTAGTCGGCAATAACATGGTGAAATTGTCGTTGGTATAAGAAACATGTCGTCTGCGCAAAGAAAAGAACAGTTCTGTAAACGTTTTCACCGCGTGCATTGTCGTCTAAACTAGAAGAAATAGTTATCGCAGACTGATTGAATTGTAAAACTCACTCAGTGTCGCAGATGGCAACGACATTAAACTCACGTTCACGCGTGATCTCAATTCGTGACACTTATTCTCCACGCGGGAGCCGCAGGAACGGTATCGCATCGTACAACGCATGCGCAGGTGGTACTCCGAAACTATTCAGGCGGACGTCGAACGAGACGACAACAGAAATGGCGTTTAGCTGTAAGGTCCAATTTCTTGACGATACAGACCCGTTTGCGAGTACTAACTTTCCTGAACCAACCAGACCGCCTTCATGTACCCTTTACCTTAACATTCCTCTCTGTGAACAAATCGCTGTTCTGCACAAGCTACTGAAACCGCCACACAACGTAAGTATTTTAGTCATTAAAATTTCGCCGGTGATCCACAGCCTCTTTTGTTTATGCTTCAGTTTCGGACATTTGTGCCTTGTTTGACTGCCCAGTAAAGGAATTTACTTTATGATTTTAGTTAGAAGACGTAGCTCTACAAATCCTGCAGAATGGAACGTATTTGGATTTGGAAAGTACTTTAGAAGAGCAAGCAGACGTTTTGGATGGATTTCCCGATAGGTAGGTCGTCGTAATTTGCTCTGGGTTTTGATACTCGATCTGCACGGCTGTCACTTGGATATTGTACTTAGTAGGAACGACAGAACTCTTTTAGTGTTCTAACTGATTTCTAATTCTTCTAGTCGGAAATCTACAATTCTGCTCAGAACACAACTATCTGTACGAGTGCACAACTGTATAGGTATGATGGACTGCTCATTTGATTTTTAACCACTGCATTTAGGACTTAGAATTGCGGGATTACTTGTGTACTCCCGTCTCGTGTTTCGTCGCTTTAAACGTTTTTACTTTTAAAGAAAGTTCGGTAATAATAATATCAGGCGCTGTCGAATTACGCATGATTTCGTGGCGTCTAGGCCCGGCTTAGACGTCGAACTTTTCATGTGCCGAACCTAATGCTAATGAGCAAAATTCTTTGTTTAGGTTCATTTCCATTCGATTCGGCACATGAAAAGTGTGGTGTTTGATCATCAACTTATCGTAGGCAGATAAAAGCTAGTTAAGTTTACTGCTAGTAGCCCCAATGATTTCTCGAATACAAGAAAAAGTTCAGACGATAATTTGATCTCAACATCTGAACAGAATGTCGAGCCATTTTTTCTAGAATATACCATATGTTCTTTGTGCTGCACCGTTTATGGCTTGTCCTACATAAAGAAATATTCGTTTTTAGAATTATGTAACAGCAGACATTTTATACTTGGGAGTTTTTCTCCGGCAATCTATATTACTGCAATTTATACCTAGTTTTGAGTGATATGGATAGAAAGTTTTGCCAGTATTGTTTAGCTTTTACAGCTATCGTAAGCTAGACAGTGTTGTCCGCATTCCCATGGGATGTAAAACAACGTTTTTGTTTATCGCCCGCGCGCTCATTTACACAATTACTTCTAATTTTATTCTAATTGCTTTTGAAGTATTCTCGAACAGTTCTACAGTTTAAAAGATTTCTTCTGATTTCTTTTGAAACCACCGGTGGTTTAATGACGTTCAGGGTGTACAAATACAAAGTCTGTTTATGTCGAAAATAGATCGAAGTTCCAAAATTAATTATATTCAATTAGATTACTTGGATTTTAATATAAAAACCTTAAAGCACGGAAATATCAATCTGTACCTCTCTGCTGGTTCAGTTCTGGTGTTTGTAAGCTCTTTATGACTTGTCGCGTGATAAAATGCCTCAAGTATGATTAATTGCAAGTGTGTTTACAAACTACTTGAAGATGCTTCGCAAGAAATGTGGTTTGAGCAAACTTTTGTTGCTTGATTAATGGATATCCTCAATTTGTTTACTTAAAAACCTCCAGCTCTTGGCAGTGTTTGAGTATTTCATTAATTTTTATCTGTCAAATGTTTGTCTTCAAGTCACTGTTGATTCCTTCTTGTGGAAAAATAGCTCAGAAATTATGTTTGAAATTGATTACCCAATGCTGGGGGTGAGCATGACGTAATGTTTTCTTAAGGAGTAAGGTGAGGCAAGCTATTTCCTCACAGGATTTTACTAAATTTGGAAATATGTATACCATGAACAGTATTTCCCAAATATTTTTAATTTTTACAAAAGTTAAGTTGCTTGATAGAAATTGTGTGGCCCAGGCTCGTTTCAATCCGTTAAAGGTACACACATTAAACTGTGCTCTTCCCTGCTGCCTTGCATCTTAATTGGGGCTAGATTAAATCCCATTCTGGATGTCCCAAAATGAAATGAATTATTGTCATTTTGTAGCAAAGTTGTTAAGTGCATCGGGCCGTGAACTGAGACGAGCTTTGTTCTCCCTCAAACAAGTTTTTCAAGTACGTACATACTTCTTCAGTCTTGTACATATAAATAGTTACATTGAAGAGGTAAGAGAAAAGTAAAGCATGCATTACGGTATATGTGATTGTATTGGTAACATTCGTTCTTGTTTGTAGGATGATAAAGATTTGGTGCATGAGTTTGTCAACTCTGATGGCTTGAATGCACTAATCACTGTTGGAACTGATGCAGACCAAAATTACCAGAATTATATACTGAGAGGTTGGTCTATTACACAACATGAGAACCAGAGCCTTTTGGTTTGTTTTGTCTACAGCTTGTCTCATGAATGTTTTGAGTTGTAACATCCAATCTTGATCTTTTGAATGAAATCTGCTATAACTAAGGTATACAATTTTTTTCTTTGCAGCTATTGGTCAGGTAATGCTTTATGTGGATGGCATGAATGGGGTCATTAATCACAGTGAAACTGTGCAGTGGCTGTATTCTCTGACTGCTTCTAAGGTTTGTTGAAGAGGAAGCTTCCTGCATTAGAATTCACTTGCAACCACTTTAGCTTTATTTCCTTTTTCTGTAGTATCGGCTTGTTTCAAAAACAGCTCTGAAACTCTTACTCGTGTTTGTTGAATACACAGAATCAAATTCCCTTGTGTTGTCTCAAGCTGTGAATGAATGGGACAACCTACAAAGTTAGTCAAGTCTTTTGTCTTGTAGTAAAATCAGAAGTATAATAAACAGAAAGACATTATTTTGTATTAGGAACAAAGCCGTGGAGTTGTCTTGTGAAAGTGCTTTCTGACAAAGATGCGGATGAAGAAGTGACTTGTTTTTGTCTGACTCTGATAAATAAAGTAAGGAATTTATTATATCTATGGCTTTGTTCTTTCTGTTGTGGGACCTTTGATTGTGAACAATTTTAATTGTTCACTTTGTATGTTATCAGATTCTAAATGCTGCCCCTGATCAAGATTTATTTTATGATATTTCTGATTCTCTTGAGGAACAAGGAATGGAGCAACTGCTGACAGTAATTATAAATACTTTTATTTTATTGTCTGTGGGACTGTTTTACTGATATAAATCTGGTTGTTTTACAGAATCTCGTGAACTCGAAAAAAAACCACAGAGAAATTCAAGAACAGATTAAAGTGTACGAGGTAGCTGTCGTTGTTCCATATTCCTTTTACAGTCTGATATTTTGCTCATGAAAAGTTTTCCTCAAGTTTTGTTTTTGTCATGGCAGACTGCTCTAAAAATCGAAGATGGAGACGAACAATTGTCGTCTGTCAAGGACACATCCAGCATAAGGCACAGGAAAAGACAACCTGGCACTCAGAATAATGGCAATGGTTAGGAAATATTTCAGTTTAAAACTTCAATGACGTGTTGCTCTGATGCATTTCGTGATTGCTCTAATTGCTAGTTGTTTTCATTCCTTGAAGGAGACAGACGACGCAGCAAACGACATAATTCGCTGGGTTCTGGCTACAAACTAGAATGGCCTCTTGTCACAGACCCAGGCAACAGTTCTGATTCTGAAGCTCGAAAGAAGAACCGTCAACGTAGAACGTATTTCGATCGAAATGAAAACTTATCTCCGAATTCAGTCGTGAGCTCACCTGCAACACCCGCAGCAACGCCTGACGAGGATGATGAGAAAATGAAGGCACGGCTGGCAAGGAGGTAATATATGAGATCATTTTGGCTCAATAAAAATGTAACTCATGTGTGTATGCATGAACTAGAGCTCTTTGAAACGCAGGGAAAGACGTGCAGCGCGCAAGGCAGCGACACAAGCAGAGGAAGAAGTGACGTCAGGTCAAGTGATATCTCCTTTGCCATCGAGAGACAGCAGTCCTCCACCATCACCCAAGAAAGAAGAAGTTAAAGAAGAGAACAACAATTTGCCTCGAAGAGAGTATGGCGCTTTGGAACCAAGCAGAGGTTCGTTTCCTTTTAGAAATTTTTAATTGGAACATGTTAGATCATTTGGTACGAGCAGAACGTTACGGTATAATAGAAACGTCTTAGTGTTACTAACGTAAATTTTAGTATGTATTAAAACCAACCGTAGAATTTTGAACTTTAAATAATTGCGTGTCTGTATGTTCCTGCATTATGACTGTCCGTACCCTTTTCATCTCACTGTTCTGTTTTTAAATAGCGCAGTTTAGTGCAGCAATTGGAAAATTAGATTGACTAGTAGTCTCAGGAGATGAATGTATAAGCGAACTATGTTTTTCTCGTAATACCAGATGGTGGAGCAAAGAAAGCGCAGGAAAGTGAGAAGCCTGGGAGAGACTTGAGACAATGGAAAAATTGGAGACCACGTGCTGAAGACGCGCCCCAAGAGAAAGTAGAGCCCAAACCCGTGAAGAAAACTCCGAGCGCAACTCTGTCGTCTTTGAAGAACGAGAAACACAAGGAAACAGATTCCACTTTGGAAATTAGTCCGAATAAGAAGATTACTGCAACGAGGGATCCCCAGCAAGGGGCGAAGGAACTCGAGCAGGATAAACGATTTGAGAGTATGAGCGCACGTGATAGATACCGCGCTAAGCTGAACAATGGCACTCTCAAAGATTCTCCAAAAAGACCTAATGCATTGAATAAATTTAAAAACTTGGAAAAAGCTTTAGAAAGTGAGAAAAAAGTTGATGTGAAAGTTTCTAAAAGAACTCATGGATTTTCAAGAACAAATCCCGAACAAATCTCAAAAACAACACAAGAAAATACTTCTAGCAATGAGCTCAAAGTGCCGGAAGCCGCGGCTCTTTTTTCGAGTTCGGTGAGTTCGGTGGAAAGTACGAAGAGTGGCGATGATAGCCCGGAGGAAGTAGCGAAGGAAACGCAATGGGGAGCAATGAAACAACTTTCTGCCGTCGAAGAGGGAAAAGGACAAAGCAAAGTTTTCACTGATATTCCATCCGAACAAGAAGAAAATGGTGAAATTATTGATGACGAGGGTGATCTCAAAGACGAAGAAAAAGAAGATTTGAAACCATTGATGACGCGATCAGAGCGCAGTGCTTCTTTAAAACAAGTCAGAGACGCCCGGCTAGAACGTCAGGGTTCCATAGTGCAGAAAGAAAGTCCTAAAAGTCCTACTGAGCAGGAACAACGACGGTCAAGTCGCTCTAGTGTCGATAAGAAATGGCTGCTGTCGAATCTCTATCAAGGAAATCAAGCAAGAAGAAGTGTAGATGACGAGACTTCTGACCGATCTGACATAGTCAGTCATGGTCAGTCTACAGAGTCACAGAGCACGCAGGATAAAATCAAGCAGGAAGATCGCGGGCAGATTCAGGCTAAAGTTCATGAGGTACCTCCAGCGAAGCAGACAATGCAGAAATCTGAGGTGGACCAGGCTGCGCGAGAAGAGAAACTGGAGCGAGCTCGACAAGAAAGCCTGAGAAAACAAGAAGAGCGGAAAAGACAAGAAGAATTAAAGTGTGAAGAAGAACGAAAACGGAAAGAAGAAGAAAGATTGAGAAGAGAAGAAGAAGTAGCTAAAAAAGCGCAAGAGATAGAATGGGAGAAATCAGTGACATCGAAGCGAACTTTAGTCATAAACGGTTTAGATTTCACTGACTTGATTGAGGAAGATGATAAGGACATTAATGAGATAAGACATCATGATTCTGCAGGAGGGCCCCCACCCCCTCCTCCCGTCTCAGGTGGAGTTCCGCTCCCACCTCCAGTCCCGGGCGGTGTGCCACCACCACCACCGCCATTTCCAGGGGGTCCACCCCCTCCTCCTCCCCTTGGCGGGGCACCTCCCGCCCCGCCACCTCAAATGCCTTCTCCAGCAGACAAGAAGAAGTTGGTGAGATTATTCTGGAAGGAGGTGAAGAATTCACCGTTGATAAACGGAATAAACAAAACAATTTGGGGCGCTATTGATCCTGTGGACATAGACACGAAGAAATTAGAACATTTGTTTGAAACGAAACACACGATGAAGGCAAAGGTATTAAAATAACTGAATTTCTACAGAAAATTCTTGATAAAGCTACTCACAAAGTACAAAATGTTTCATTCTTGTTTCATTTCCAGCAAAAACCTGAAGAAAAAGAAAAGAAAAGAGAGATAGTGATTTTAGACATGAAGAGATCCCAACAAATCAACATTGCTCTTACCAAGCTCCCTCCAGTGAATTCGTTAAAGCAAGCGATCCTGTCCATGGATAACTCTGTCTTGGAGAAAGAATCATTAGAGGTGCGTTACTTTTTAGTGCAAAGTTTTGAAGAAACTTTGCAGTGTTGTGATAAGTGGCGAAAATTCACGTCAGTCAGTCATACAGTCAGTCATACAGTCATAGTGTAAACTTTCCGGGGGGTGTATGCAGGTATTTCTCGCGTGTATTTAACGATACACCGAAGTGACCGAACACAACGTAGCCAAAGTTTTTTAGTATTACAATTCCAGACAACGCGCGGCGAGGTAGACTTGCATTAATTGCCCCAAATCACATTATGGAGCGGAAAGTTGTGACTGAATTGAAGTAAATTCAAGACAGATAGTCGGCGATGAATTTTTGCGGAGGTGCTGCAGTGTAGCTAAGAGACTTGCTTTGTAATGAAGACTGTATAAACAATTGTCGGAAAGTTTACATTTACTTGTCAGTGGTAGAATAGTGCTGCTATGTGTTTCTGAGTTTTTCATAGTAGTAGAATCTAAAACTGTGGAAGTCTTGCCATTCAGGACAGTAGATTCTTGTCATTTCTTGCTATCCTGATATATTCCCACAACTGCAAGCTCGTACATTCAAATGCTACTCGGAAGTATACAACTTGCAAATATAGATCGCAATGACGCCATCGCAATTTCGTGTGTAGTGCACACAACAGATATAGACTCACGCGCAGCTATCTAACCTATTTTGCATGAGTAATACTTAGTAGCCGCGATTTAACAGAGTGTAGCGGGTAAACTGCTGTAGAGGTCTCAGAAACTTTGTGCTGTCCTTGAGGTCTCCAGTTTCATTATTTCGTTTCTTCTGTTTTGTCTGAAGTCGTGTTTTCCTTTACAGAGATTGTTTCCATTGCTTCCAACTGCTGATGAAAAAACTCGCATTGAGGAAGAAAGATTGGCCTATCCTGACATTCCTTTGGCGTCTGCGGAACAGTTTTTATTGACGATATCTTCTGTGAATGAATTGTATTCACGATTAAAACTCTGGCAGTTCTCGCTTGAATATGAGAGTATCGAAAAGGTTCTGGCAGTTTTCCCCATTCTAACGCACTTGGTGCCTCGAGACACTTTGTTCATTTTACGTGAGCTGGGTAGATGATTTCTTAGTTTATTTTACTTTATTAATCTTCCAGGACGTTGCTGAACCGTTGATGGACTTAAAGCAAGCTGTTGACGAAGTGCAGCGCAATCCAACATTCAAATGCATCTTAGGCACTTTATTGTCTGTTGGAAATTTTCTTAATGGGACCAAAGTATGTGGTTTCTTTGTAGGTGATAACAGCAACCATTCTTGTTATATTTGATGCATTCATTTTGTTTAGAGCAAAGGTTTTCAACTCGATTACCTGGCGAAAGTTCCTGAAGTAAAAGACACTGTCCACAAGCAATCTTTGCTTTATCATCTTTGTACGATTGTCATGGACAAATTTCCTGAGAGTAGTGATCTTTATAACGAACTGGGCGCAGTACATCGCGCTACCAGGGTAAATTTCAGTACACCGATTGTACAAGTTTTGATATTTATTTCACAGCACAATTCATTCTGCAAGCTCCAACTACATGTGTTAGTATATTTTCAGATTGATTTTGACTCGCAGAAGGAAATGTTAAGAAAATTGGACGAAGATTGTAAAAAGTCCTGGGATTATTTGCGGGTGATTGCAAAACACGAGAGTTCGTCCAGTGTAAAACCAAGAATGACCGAGTTTTTAGCAGACGCTGGGGAGAGAATCACTATTTTAAAAGTCGTTTGTCGTCGAGTTATTAATAGGTGCAGTTTCAACCAATCTATAAATGAGCCAAAGCGAGAATATCTCTCCTTATGAAATTGCTGATGTCTCTATTATTTTTGCAGGTTCCGAAAATTGTTGTTGTACTTAGGTCTAAACACTGCTTCAGCTAGAACGACGAAGGTCAGTGTTTTCGGGGCCTTATCCTGTGCTGTGTGTCTATATTCTAATTTGCTTGTTCTTGTCTCCAGATCAGCGAATTCTGTCGAATCATCAGTCAATTCTCTTTGGAGTACCGAACATGTCGAGAAAAATGGCTCTTGCAGAAAATGAAGAAGACGAAGATGAAAGAACGCAGCAAAACTCGAGGAAAACTAATTGTTGACGTGAGCTATTTCTCTCACCTGATTAGTTTTGTTCTACCATTCAGGATGTTACAATCTTATTCTCGTCATTTCAAGTTGTCGGCCATCTGTAGTTGTCGTCCTACCCAAACTCGTAAACGACGACTACTAATCGTTTTCCTTCTTCCCATATTCTAGTCATTATCAAAGAGTCGGAAGTCTACCAGCGAAGAAGATATCTCCAGGAAGGGAAATGAGATAGATGCGACAGAAAAACTCAAATGTTCGACGCTACCAAGTTCGAAAAACCGCGCGCGAAGTACGGGGACTGGTAAAGATGAGATTGACGACACCACAGATGAAATGATGGATATGTTGGTGAAGACTGTCACTTCTAAGCAGAAGTCGCGTGTACGACGTCGTGAAAGGTCCTCCATGGCCAACCGGAAGTCACGTAAGATTTTATTATACGTGGCTAAATAAATGTCTTCATCACGCATGACCACCGCCTTAGTAGAACAAATTTAACTTGACAAGAAGTGACAATTCGCCAGTCAACATTTCAGCACTCCTTAGACCCAGTGTACCTTAGGCTACTGTTCAATCAGCTTTTTTCCCCTCATGGACACGCTAGTTCTTTACTATTGTAACTCCTCCAATTTCAGTTCGTCGCACTCTACAACAAGGCTTAACACCCGAAGAACTGGCTGCCGCTGGCATCAAACTTCCAGTACACGACAAGTAGTCAATCACGTCATTTGCGGTGGAGTACTGGGTGTAATATGAAATTTTGGCGTTTGACTTCAGTTGCAGAAACATGTATGCAGCACCCTAATAGTTACAGCTATTAAGACTTCGAACTGTGTGAATTGTGCTTCGTGTTCCAGTGTTTTCATAGTCAACAAATGCAGCAATCTAGTACTTAAAATTCTTTGTTAATTAATATTTTTACATGTAATGGAAATCGTAGACTGTATTTAGGATTATGAATTCTGCGTGTTCCCGTGCTCACTGCTGCCTTGTTGTGCTTGTCTTCAAGAGCTGATAAAGCCCCACTCGAAGCTAAGGTTGTATAGGTCCATGCCAAATTTTACGGTAGTGCCATACGTAGCACCCCGTGAAATCGAATAGGAATTTAAGATTAATTGATCAAATCCAGAAGTCGTGTTTAATAAGAAGGAAACGCCAATAGAATTTCACCTTCTATTGGATATAAAAATGGTTAAATGCAAATTTGAATGTCACTTGTTTCATGCACACACTTTTATGGCCTTATTAGGCAAACCTTGGGCCTTGTGTGCGCTAATTTGCATTTAGTCATGGAAGCATGTGGTGAGAAGATAGCAAGAGAGGAACAAGCTTGTTTTAACTACTTCAACTGTTCAAACGCAATGCAACTTAACGATGTTTCGATTACAAGGATTTTCACAGCGATCAGCCCGAATGAAACGCGACAAACCAAATCGTTTCGTACCAGTCAAATGGCGAAGTTGAAGCCTAGTGTCAACGCTTTTTGGTGCCACGCTCTGGTGGTTAGTACGTCTAGATTCTAAATGATTCAATTACCATCTACAAAGTCGGTTCGTGAAACGACTTGTGTTGCTGCCCTTCGTAGTATTCTAGTCGTTCTAATTGCAGATTTAAACATGTTCTGTCGTCTGTTCGCGCCTGGAAAGTAAAAAGTAATTCAACCTCCGCGTGCACGCGAGATCAACGGCCCGAACGAAATATTCCATTTTCCGCATGGTCGACAACATAGAAATAATAGAATAATGTATATTATTTCTATGGTCGACAAGCACGCTTAATAATGTCTTAATACAAGGAAAGAAAATGTATGTAAAAGCTGTAAATAGTGGCTTTTAGCTCTAGAACCCTGGGGCCGGTTGTTCGAAAGATGGATAACGCTATCCATTGGATAGTGAATTTTTCAACGTTCATAAAATTGGACAAAAAACGCCGAAACTTCCATTTTGGTCAGCGATATAAATATTAGAGACTTTAGTCTGTGGATATCTGTCGTAATTTTATGTTGTAACGACCAATGAGAAATTTTACGAAGGCTACAAAAAATCGCTATCCACCTTTCGAACAACCGGCCCCTGATGTAGAAGTTTTGTCAGTAAGCAAATGCCAACTGTTGTTAATGCTTCCTTAAAGAACATGTCAAATAATTTTGTTGAGTTTTTCTGAGCTACTTCTGCGGCTCATTTTACAGGCTGTATCGTGATAGTAACTTCTAGTTAGCACGCTAATATTTTTGTTG
>JAODVM010041559.1:0-18495 GCA_025400095.1 Phenganax marumi
CTCGGTGAATATATACGTACGCCGCTTATCTTTTGCCGTGCGTTGAACAGGTCGTTTGTGTGTGTGGGTGTGTTTTTAATGAACATGTGCATTTGAGTACTACACCGTTGATTAAAAGTTGCATTTTACAGTTGTGAATATTCTATCTAATTTTCAGCCGTATTCCACCAAAACTTAATTTGCTAAATATGCTACCATTTCATGTATGAAGCCTTGAAATTAGTTCGGTTATACAAAGTCTGTAGAGTTGTTAAACGTTGCAGTACTTCATGTATCCTGTATTGCAAGGGCATTGCAAGATAAGATACAAACGAGTCAGTAAGTCTGTTTCCGTCATTGCATGTGGTCGTAACTGTCGTGCAAGAAGAGAGTCGCGATTTCTGTTAACTTTCAAAATTTTTTGACTTCTTGGCATTGTATCTCTTAGAAAATATACATTCTATTTATTAATAAGTATTTTGGCAATAATTGGTTTGAAACTCGTTTGTATCGGCTGTGGGGAATGATCGTGAGTCAGTTTTTGCGACTGTTACGACTAGATGGAAAGACTTTAGCGAAATCGAGATTTGACTTCCATCGTGAATATCACTAGGATTATCCACGACTACCCCATGAGATGCTCTTGTTGATTATCCAATCCATTTCGAGCTTAGACTGTGAGAGGTAGCAGTGTTGCAAGTCAAATCTCCTCCTTGCTAAAGTTGCTTTTACAAGATATGCGGCACAATGCAACCATGTATATCAGAAAAATCTCCTTTAGGACGAAGCATCTTATTGTCGACGTGATTCGCGTTCAGGCTGGTGAAAATTTGACTGAAATTTTAGAAACACCAGCCACAGAAGAACAGGTGTGAACTGAAGTAACTTTGCATTTTTTTATATGTCATGTGTACTAAATACAGTTTGAATCTTGGTGAGGCTCGATTTTTTTAAACTAGTTTTTCGCGAGGTTTTGTGCCCACAAGTGCACGACGAACTTTTCGTTGACGAGTTTCTTTGCTCGTGTGCATCATGAACAAGTGTTCTTTGTCAAGTTTGTCACAAGTTCACTTGCTCTTGTGCATGGCGAACAAGTTTTCTTTGACAAGTTTCTGGACGAATTTACTAGCTTGTGCGACGAACAAGTTTTCTTTGAGAGTCGTGAGTCATGCACTCAAGCAAGTTTCTTTACCGAAAACGCTCTACTTGGCTTCTTGTCAAGAAAAACTGGTGGACTTTATCTGAGTGTTGGCCAGTTTACATCCGTTACTGACGCAGGACAATTTTACAGTATTTTGTGCTTGTATTTCTCAGGAAAAAGAACATATGAATCATGTGAAACAACGAGAGAAACAAGATTCGAAGAAAGAAGATAAGATACGAAAATCTGCATCTGTTCATGGAGACTCAAAGTACGAACACCTCTGTTTTTATTGCATGCTCAGAATGCAACGATTGTGTAGCTCAAAATCGGACGTATCTAATGGTGTGGCACACCCGAATGTAAGCTTGTAGGGCAGGGCCTTCTATAAAATTACTCAGATATGCTTTTAGTTGGCACGCATTGCGTACCTTTTTCATGCGGTTTTGATGGTTTTGATCAAAACAGTTTGGAGCTTAAAGACTTGAAGCCTCAGGTATATGTAGCAAATGGCAAAGAAAAATTGTTGCTGGAAATCCAGTCTGTAGACCGGTTGCATTTCCGCTGTTCTCCTGGAAACTAAAACAACTCTTGTGAAATGTGGAAAAGTAAAAAGACGAATTGCAAAGAAAACTCGTGGGCAATAGTTGCTCTACCATTTTGTCCTATAGCTCTCAAATATCAAGCCCTGGGACTCAACCTTAGCATCCTCTTTAATATCTTACTATAGCCTAACGCTAAACATTGTAACTCATTAAACAGCTTGTTCTTGTCGTGTTTTCTTGAAGTAAATTGCAGCTGTTAAAAAATCTATTTTCATTTCGAACTTTTTCTAGTCTACCTGTTGAAGGCATAAAACGCAAGATCATTCGAAATCTCCGGGTACTTGAGAATCAAGGTCTCGTTGCGACGAAGAATAACTATCAAGATATCGTCAACGCAATCGCTAGGGTATGGTACAACCATTTTAAGTATTCTTGAACTACTGGATGTTTGTGTTCGATATTTCTGTTTGTTCCAAAGTGTTTCTCGTGGCGCAGTACGACTATTGTTACTAGGCTTTGCGTGGGGATTAGCTTCGGTGTGCGCGAGGACCTAGCAACGTTCTCGGGATCTTGTCCTACCACCAAGTTTAAGTTACAGTTGCGCCACGACATGAACAAGACTTCGACTGTTTTAACTGTTTATTTAAATCACAATTCAACAAAGCACTTTTTATGACAAATAAAGACTCTTGTTGCTGAGTTGGGGGTGAGAAGTAGGAATTCCCAACACTCTCCTACCAAACTATAGCACAACTTTACACGAACACGACAAGTTGACAACTGACTAAATTTGACCGTACTACTAATGTTATGATATCATAATTTGCTATAGTGTGCAGATATGTTTACTGTATAATGTGGGAAACTATGTAAAAATAGGTTTAAGACAAACAGCGGTAAATGAAAAGTAAACATGACAATGAAAGGAAATTACTTAAACGCTTTATGCATGCAATGTCCATAACTACATATGTAACTATTGTAAGGTGTCGTAACACTATTCTTTTGTTGATCAAGTGTTACTTCGCAAGAGGAGACCTAAGCTAGTTACAAATATAGTTATATTTATTTTTAGTAGATTTTTTATTAGTTCTAAACTGTGTTTCTAAGAGGTCCAGTAAGAGTGGTGTCATATTGATCTCGCGTGTATCTTAATCTTGGTTTCTTGTTTGCTAGGATATTCGCAATCAAAGAAGATACCGGCTACGGCGCAAACAAGAATTAAGAAAACTGGAAACGACTTTGGATAGACTCAAAACAAAAGCGACATTCTATGAAGAGCAGATGGATTACTACAACAGATATATTGAGACTTGTCTGGACAATCTCGCTGGCAAGGAATCAATGTATGTATAGATTCTTCCTGCTATGAAATTTTGTTTTTTTAGCTCTCATCATTGACATTAGCATCAATTTACCGTTTTTCACATCAGTTTTTGGTACGGGAGCAGAAATATTTTATTCAGAAAGCTTTTTATTCTTCTCCACTATTTTATTACGTTAATATTTTCGCTAATTTCTGCTATGAAAAATTGTCTGCACGATAAAAAGGAAAAGAAAATTTTTCTTTGTATATTGCACGTGAGAGCTCTGCAGTAATTTAAGATAGATAACTTTTCTGTTCTCTCCAATCCTGCAATAGCCCTTAATGTACTCCATCTTTAGCTAATATCCTCGTCTTATCCGTTCAATACTTATCAGATTATTTCCATAAATATTTTGTCATCTTTTGTCTCTTATTTTGTTGTTAATCGTCTTTCTTTAAAGTTTATATTAGGCAATCATTTCTCAGTAATATCAGGCTTCTTTCCTCAATATCTTCATAAATATTTTGTATCATTCTAGTTAGTTTTGTTGTTGTCAGCACCGTCGTCATTCAGTTATTATTTGTTGTCGTGTTGAGGTGTTTGTCTTTCTTTCTCAGATTAAAAAGCAAAGAAAAGAAGAAACAGGACGGATTCAAAACGCCTGTTAAATACAGTGCTCAAAAGCTCGCAGAGAAAGGAGTTGTTCTTGAAATTGAAGGACTCCCGAAAAACCAGTTAGTACAACTAGTCAAATATAAGATTTTATGGAAGCACCACGTAAGGTATTCATGCAAAAATAAATCAATTTACGTGGTGTTTCCACGTAATCTTATATTTATTGCAGTAAAGCACCATCCAGACATTCAAAGAACTTGAAGCTATATAAGTATTAGTTTGATGGTAGACCACGTACATTTATTACTGTAGAGCTTTCGGTCCGTTCACCAGGATCTTCATCAGTGCAACTAATCATCTTGCACTGATGAAGGTCCGGGTTAACGGACCTAAAGCTTTGCAGTAATAAATATACGTGGTGTATCCTCAAACTAATACTTATATTGTTATTTACACCATGCAAAATTATAAGAATCTTGTAACTTGAAGCTAGTTGGTTTAGACATGATTTTAAGGCTTGTCTGAAGTATTTGTTCTGTCTCTTCGTTCATGCTCTGGAAGAAAATATGGTTTCGAGACTTGTTGAAAGTCTTGTGAGTGGACAAAACGTTTCAATGTAAAATCGCAGTTTATTAAGGACTTCTTATCTTCATTATAACTTGTACCCATTCGCTAAGTGTGGTGTAGAATTGTCTTATTGTCGTTTTGTTTTCAGATTAAAGAATGCGTCATTTGAGATTGTTCCGGCCGACTCTGGAGTGTTTGAAGTTTCTGCGAAATTTATGGGAATTCCCATGGAAAAAGTCGAAATAGTTTTTCAGGTTAGTTCGTTGTTGAATGGTGATCATTTCTTCATGTTGCTGAAAGGGTTGATTTAGATTTAGATAATGATTAAGGTTAAGATTTAAATTGGATTAGAATTGGCATTAGCTTGCAATCAGAATGAAAATTGAAAATTAGTATTAGCTTTAAGACTCGTATTAAGTTATCTAGGATTATAATTAAGATTAGGATTAGGATTATGATAGGATTGGCGTTAAGATTGTGATTCGAATTAGGATGAGGAAAAGTTCAGAATCGTAACTAAATTAAGCTTATGATTGAAATTTGGATTAAGATTAGGATTAGGATTAATTGTAAGAATAAAATTGAAATTAAAACTGGAGACAATTTTGAGATTTGGGATTGGAACAGGACTTTTATTGACGTTAGGGTTAAGATTGTATTAAGATTAAAGTCAAAATGTAGGCTTGAGTCTAGGACAATATTAGTAAAGTGTATTCATGTTCGTAACACTACTCAAGTACAAGTAGAGATTTCAAAGAATGTCCCCATATATATCTTACAAAAGCAGCATTTTTCATTTTAGGACTTACTCCAATTGCAGTTTGAAGGCGTGGCAGTGATGAAAATGTTTGGGAAAGCAAAAGTAAATGTCAATCTGCTGATTCATCTACTGAATAAGAAATTCTATGGTAAAACATAAACTAATATGAAGATTGAGAACAATATATGCGTTATTTAATACCGCAACCGATTATTTCAACGCCTTGATATTCATAATATTGCGGGTGATGATCTCCTAGCATACGTAGTTAGCTGGCGAACACCGTTTGCGCAAATTATCGCTGTGTGCTCAACAGTTTTGGAAACAAAATGATTTTTTGACACTGCCAGGAGTTAGTGTGAGAAACAAATTTCGAATTCCGTTAGGATTCTATATTAGCCATTCACAACTCATGCCTGCTAACTAAAGTTCGTGTAAACGAGGGCGGTGACGACAGTTAGCATTCGCACAACATTGGTTTTAGAGTTTTAATGCTTCCTCAATGCTATCAAGATTTGTATTCAAATATTTGTATATATAAGCATTCAAAACACTCGTGCGACCTTCTTTTTGTGAACAGGGAGCTGAACACGTCCTTTACAATTATTTTTATTTGTCTTTTTCGTCGAGATTCTTCTCAGTTCTCGTGTCGGTGGTAATCAAGAATAGTTGGAGGGCACTTGGAATTTGTATAAAATTCAAAGTTTTCATAACTGTTTTGGTTAAATGAATAAAAGCATTGATGAAACAAGAACACAAGTCCAAATTTGTGTGATTGCTAACTCTTGCGTGATTGTCTCGTTCCCGTTTATGATCTTGGCTTTATTGTGTCTTTAAACATTTTGCTTCAAAGTTTACGAAAAAATAAAAAAAATTTTTCAATCTTGTTGGACAACGCACACAAGATTTGAAGGTTTTCTCATAACTGATGTTGGGTGAAATTTGTAATAAAAATCCAATATGGAGTAGTAGCCTACTTAAACTTTTTGTATTCAAGATTTTGTTGCCTTGGAAACAGTCTAGGAGTCCAATTCTGTACAAAGACTATAGTTACTACCTAACCTAACCTACTGGAAAACAAGATAAAAGAATGACTAAAGTTCGCTATAGAAATTTCAACAGATTTGCTAGTATGAACTCTGTATGTGGACTGAACTGTATGTGAGATATAGAGCCCGAGAACGTGGGATTTCGCGATCTCGGGCTGTATATAGCATAAAGCCCGATGTTTGAGGGTTTTATCTTTCTTATTTTATGATCAAGAAGGTTTTCTCACGAAGTTTTGTTACGTTTTTCCCATTTGGACAAATAGTTTTTACTTTTTCCCTTCATTTCTTGACTATAATTAGTGTTCAAAAGCTGTATGGTATGTGCAGTCCGCGGCCCATCAAAGAAAACGGATCCAATCATAACTAAGTATATGGAAGCCCTGCTTATCTCAAAAAGTGAAGCCAAACATGGCGGATTATGAAGGCATTTTTGGGCGATTCCAGTTTCCCCAAACACGCGCGCCCATGCATAGGAGACTTGAATTGAAGCCCGAAAATGCCCTCATAATACGCCATGTTTGTCTTCACTTTTGATAACATCTTTGACTGAAGACGGACTGCCAAACAGTTCAGTGAAGGAATCCACCGTAACAAAAAAATGGCGGCTGGTCCATTTTGCCAGAATCCTTTGCGGATCTAAATAGTTTAAAGTGACAATCGATAAATGCTGGTCAGAACAGCGTCAATGTACAGATGAGGTTTTGCTTGATGACAATGCTGTCATTACTATGATGTCTGCTACCATTTATCTGACGCAAAACATGTTTGCCCACAAGATCCAGGTAAAATGGACACACTGCCGTCGTTTTGCAGTTAATGGACAGATACCGGGTAAACGCTGGTGCAAATGTTTGGGTAAAAGTACTCTGTCGTCGTTTATACTGTGAAAACTATTACTTAGTTGCTTCTCAGAATGATTTGGAAGAAGTAGTAGCTATCTCTACTCTATGACGTGCCAGTCCACAGCACTCGAAAGTCGTACCCAGGATCTTCGCTCTCCTGGCCAGTGCGTGCTAACCCTCAGACCAGTCTTTCGATCGCCTTAAGTGACGTCGGTAGAACTCAACCGACTTGTACAGTACCAAGACTTGAGCTCTCATTGTGTTTTTGTATTCAAAAGTTGTTGTGGTCAACGTGTGCCCCAGAGTCCATCTTATGTATGATATTTTCTTGGTCCTGGAAACTAAGGCCTGCTTCTCATGTATCGCCGATGCCGGCGGCTTTGATCATTGGAGAAGACTGTTATTATAACTAGAAAAAGAGTTTAAATATCAGTGACCAAGTATGGTGAATGCTGTCGATCATCGGAGGCATATGAAAACTAGGCTTAACCATGATTTTCAAATTTTCTCACTTCAAAACATCCTGTTGTTGTTTTAGAAGCATACACTCACCCATCGGCATGGTGATGACTCGTAATAAATACGTCAGGTGCTCGAAATCGGAACTATAAATTGTTTTCATGCGTTCCGGTATCACTTACGTATGGGACACAGAATAGCGGAAGCTTGTCTCTGTCCGTTGATTTTTGTTGTCTAATGACTTGAGTGCAGGGATTAAAGAGCCTTTGTATGGACAATTTGCATAAGCTTTGAATCAGATAAAAAGCTGAGAATCCATCATCACAGCTAAAAAGAGAATGTTAAATTTAGTAAAGTTGTATAGTGTGACTGCAAAATATTGTAAAGTGGGGAATTTATTGCCCTGCGAAGGTTGCCAATTTTGTAAGTTGTTCTATTACACGTGGAAATTCCGGCAGTTTTCAGCTCATTGCATTCGCGCGTGGTACAAATATATACAAAATTTACAAACTTCGCAGTACTACATTTTTCCCGTTTTGCAACCACTCTGCGCACTTTTATTGTAGTCAAGATGTTCTTTACAACTTCGGGGATGAATTTACCTAAATAAAAATTTAGTCTATGTGTATTGTCCATTGACCAAGACTCTCCTTAGGCGCTTAATCTGTGAATAGAATTTGATGCGTGCATTGATATGTAGACTTTGCAAAGTCCTTTAACAGAGGCGGTGCCAACCCTATTGCGCACTGATAAGTAAAACCGTCTGGTGTAAAAACTTGGGCACAGAATTGTGTCTGGGTAAGGAGAGACCCTTCGTTGAATACTAGTTAGCACAATATCACTTGCAAATGAACAAGATCATCATCAACAGCGTGGGGACTGCGTCGTGACGTCAGCAGGTTTTGTGATCGAGGAGGATATAGCAATTTATTGCGTGCTTGCGTGTTCGACGTGCGGTCATCTAATACCGCACGATGCGTTTCTTAGTTTTGCTCAAATGTTCCTGCTTAGTCTTGTATCTGTCTCTCTTCTACCATTTTATTGGTCTGAAGGGGCTGGCTGTTGTCGAGGAGGGGTATAGTCAGATCAAGATGCCTTATAAATCTCAACCTGAGTCCAAGTAACAGTTCTTGTCCCAGGCCACCCCTCGGTCACTTGAGCTAACGTCTAACCATCCAAACGTGCAAGCATGGGTGGACTAAGGTGGTGAGCCAGTTATATAAGAACGAATGTGACTGGGGGATATTGATGTAGATGCTTACGACAGTGAGTGGTGATCACCCTCAAAAGTCTAAGCCCTTTATTTTTAGAAGCAGATAAATCAAACTCGTTGACCACAAGACTTGTTATGGTACCTGAAGGTGACCAGTATGTTTCGTAGAATCGTACTTACTAGTTAGTAAACCCGTACTTCAAAGTCACCTATTTTTCTCTTTGCCCCGTTCACACCGAATCACACGGGACTGGTTTCGTCACAGCATTAATTGAATTCTACCATTTGTGGCCGTGTTTACTCTTGAAACTTCTCAGAATTACTGTTTTGTTTAATCCTGATCTATTATTGTTGTTTTAAGGGCTAAACTCGTCTGTAAATGTTTGAACTTGCAGTCGTAACGGTGCGGAACCAACCGGTCCCGTGTGAACGGGGCCTTAGTCAACAACGCATAACCTTGAAAACGTAGTTTTCATACAGTCTTAGAAGTTAGGCGATAATCTTCGGAGTTCGACTTTTACTCGTTGGAGAAGAAAATTTTTCTGACAGACAAACGATTTGATTCGCCAATAATCGCGCGCATTCAATGCAGCGCAAATAACAGCTGCATAATTCGGCATAATTTCGCTTATGTCAATTTTTAATGATTTAGAATACGCATGTGATAGACTTTGGACTCGTCGTAACGGACACGCATGATGCATTTGGTCTTTCACTTACCCTACCGGTGCTCCAGTTTGAGACAGTCTGGTGACATCACACTAGAGAATACGTCAAAATGTGACGACATGCGGTTTTGAATGGTGTATGAGTTCAGTTACATTTTTTGTTGTTGATGAGAACCAGATGAGTAAGAACATTTCGCTTCCGCCTTGACCTACGTCAAATTTCTTTTTTGCTGAGTCATACCACCGTGTCTGTTGATTGACGTAGGGTATAAATATAATACAATACCGGCCTTTTAACCAAAGCTCTCATTATTGTGAAGTGCTTAGACTGAGTGAATGTTTCATATAACTAGTAGGTTCTGTCGTTCTTTCAATTCTGTGCTTGGATGACCAATGTAAAGAGTGGCACTTCATAAATAGACTGGGGGGATAGTATCGAACGTCGCTCCCGGGTTGAGAATGTATCATGAACTGTGCCTATGTGCTGTAGAATCCAAAAAACTTTTATAATATAAGATACTGTATTTCTTGAAATTTTATTGCCTATGTTTGCCAGCTACCGCCCGGCGACCAAGGTGTGTTTAATTATTTCACACGAAAAATCCTATTAAAACGATAACGAGAAAACTGGCTGTCTACGTCACATAGCAAAACAGTTCCCACATTTCAGTGATTTCAATACCCTGACGAATTATACCAATCGATTGATTTAATAATTCATTTTATCGAAACTGAAGCGTTTGTTTTATGAAAGCAAATCGAATTTTCCCTGTTCTACATTTTCCTACTGTACAATTCGTTGATTTCCTTCTACTCTCTTATTATTGATTTAGCCCTTATTCATTGATTTCCTTTTAATAGTTATCGATTTCCCCTCAAAATGTCACGAGTTTCTACTTATCATTTTAAGGTGAGGTTTTGCTTTAAATATGCCTGAGTCGCTTCACAACGAGATATTTTGAATTTTTTTGCATGTGAAAAATAGCACTAGTCGTGACTGTTTCTGTCTTACTTGACTTCGGAGTCAAGTGGTTTCTCAAGATACAGTTTTTAACAACTAGCTTTTTCACTTGGAATTCAATCCTTCGTTTTTCCCCTGAACTGCAGTAAATGAGTTTTACTGTGAGCCGACACCATGGCCAACACATTTGCGTTAGTGTTGCAATTTTCATTGCGTAAGTTTTGCATTGGAGACGTTCTAATATCGATTTAGAATTTAAAATGTTTTAAATCAATTTTGGAAAATTGTTTCAAAGTGCTTTTGGAACGTTTCAAGAAGTTTTGTTTCAAGCTACAGTCGTTTATTAGTTTTTTATCAGTTTCAAGGGTTGACTTTTTTAGACACCTCGCAAACCAGACTGAATGATGGACTAAATATAAAAAGTACGAATGGTACACTAAAAACCAAATATTTATGAAATTTTTCTAAATGTTATTGCGTGCTTGTGATTGGTTCGCACCAGTCCCCAGCCAACTTCAGTTGCATTCTACGAAGAAGTCGTGAAGTGCAGAGCGAAGTATTTTGAAAATGGCTGCGAATAACCCTCGAAAATTCGAGGAAAAAATCGCCCAGCACAAGCTGCGGCAAGCTCAGGAGACGAAAGAATTTGAAAAGATTATGGAGGAGATGTCTTTTGTTAATGTACGTGTAGTTTTATAGGAATATTTGCTCATAAACATGGCGAATTCCGAGTTCAAATGATGTGTTTATCTTTTAGGCGAAAGTGCATAACCCAAGACAAACTCGTGGTCGATATGGTGGATCTCTGCCTGATTTCAACTTAGCTCAAAGCCAAAGTGCTAGGCATGTAAGTAGTAAGGTTCTTTGTCTATTTCTCGAGTTTTTTGAAAAGAATTATTGTCGTTTTTTTATCAAATTTAATCTCGTGGGCTCACCGCCTTACACGCCGAGCATCATTTTGCAGGAGAATGCCAGCGATTTATCGGTGAGGCATACTATGGAAGGCCAAAGTCCTCTAAAGGAGCGACCGTATCATCCTAGAAACCGACTGATGACAACAAATAACAGAAGACATAATATATCCTTTTGTCGATAACACATTTTCGTGCGTATGTATAAATGTTATTGCTGCTTCATGTGTATACAACTAGTCATGACTGAATGATTCTTCTACAATGATGTGTTGTACAGTATTTGATTATGTGTTGCTCAGCGTATAATTCTTCCTGCTTTATTATTAATAACTACCGTGCATGAAAAGTCTGTAAAAAGTGTACAAAACACTTGTTAGTTCGACGTTTTGCGTTTGAATAACAGCCTTGGCTTGTCCGAAGGATTACGAACGATTTACTGTAACTTGAATACTTGAGTGTTCAAACGAACAAAAATTGTATAAACAACATCAGATAATGTATGTATTTTGCACATAGATAGAAACTTTTTGGGTTCATCTTCTTGTTAGGCTATCAAGAAGTATGTTCCATAGTATTACGTAGTTTTGTGAACTCTGTTATGTGAAAATTTATTTTCTTGTTTGCCTTGACGTTCTTTACATGGAAAATTCGATGCCATATCACCACTTCAGCCCGTATTTGTCACCGCCGCAAATCGACTCGAATTGGCGAAGGTTTGTAGTTCATTTGCTTCTAGAAATCGTATGTTTGTATCCGTAATTGTTCCGGAATTACACTTTTTAAAGGAAAACCGTGCGACTAATTTACACTAGTGTTCATTTAGCTTTGCTTTTCTAATTACTATGCGGCTTCTAATTTACGACATTTGCTTTAAGAATTGTTCCAAAAAGAACGTTAAGACATTTACGGTAGAATGTTTATGACTTGTCAAATTTCAGCGTAAACTCTAATCAATTTGACAGTTTTTGTGAAAATTTCTAGTGATCCTAATCATTATTGCATTTCTCTCACAAATCATGTGCCCAAAGTATTTCGATTTAAAGAGTGCAAGTTATTCATAATTCATGTCGCACAAGAATATGTTGAACCGAGATCAGAACGATGTTTCACGTTCTAGTTCTTTATTTGCTGCATTTTGTATCGAGAATGAATATTCTGAAATTGCCATGTGTTCAAAATAGTGACCCAACATTGTGTTGTGTTTGTCAAGCATGACAAAATGTGTGTATGGCTATTATTTTAAGGCTGATGTTGTTCTTTCATTGCCTTTTAACCTCCAAACATTTACAATTTGTAAAGACATAAAGTTTAGTTCTAAGCAAGTGTGCAGTGTAATCCTCAAAACCAATCTTTTATTAGCATAACATGTTATTGTCTGTTTATCAGCTGTTCTATTTTCTCACTTCAGCATGATTTAGTCATGCCTCTGGCCTCCTATTTCTAATAGAAATTTATGTGAAGCTTTCAAGAATAACATTATGCCTACTGTCAGTCATTGCCTTATTTCATCGTTTTAAAGCTATCAACAGTGTTTTGTGGCAAATACCCATAAACATATTTTTGAGTACTCAAGCAGCAGACTAGCCTTTGCCTTCTTCAATTTATTCCACCTTTGACTTGCCTATGATGACATAAATAAAATGCAGGGGTCTTGTCTCAATCACAGTATGAAATAAAGTTGTGTCATTTTTTAGCCTTGAAGTGAGTGGAGAAATGTTGCTCAAGAGATAGTTTGTTCATTCATAGTTCTGCCTAATATGTTCAATACACTTAACAGCACAACAAATGGGGATCGAATATGAAACTATACTCTCCCACAAGATGCAAGCAAATCACACTTATTCTTACTTGTTTAACAACAAAAAGTCTAATTTGTTGCCTGCTAATAATTGCGATAATTTTTACTATCTGTACTTAAAAGTGTCTATATGTCAGCCCCAAGATTTAAGACCCCACTTCAAGACAAGTCACGTTTTAAGACTTAACTATTAATCTACTTAAGAGTATGTAATGTAGATAAGTTGCTTTGTTTTAATGATGTATATATGTATATATATGTAATGTTTGTGGGGAATTTCTGCAACAGCTTCTTTAAAATGCTTCCTTCGGCTGTTGGGCTACTGTTGCAGTTTAAACTAAGACTAAATAATAAATAAGAATAGTAATAATAACCGGAGTAAACGTAATTTTCTCATAATAATGGCAAGTTAACAACCATCTGTTGTCATCAAATAATGCTTAATAAATCCATTTTCATCAGAGAGTTTATAAATCTGTAGTTTGTACTGCTATTATCAAAATTTCTATCGAAAAGTTTATATTCATACCATATTTTCCGTAAAAGCATTGCTGTATTTTTTCATATAAGTGTAACTGTATTTTCAACTTTTTCAATTTCATTTTAGGACAAGTTCAGATTCATCAATCTATCATAACTTGACAAACCCGAATGGTTAGTATCTATTCCAATGGCATCTACTTGAGAGCCATGGTAACTTGTCGTGCAATGCGAATTCCCTTACGTATCGGTGTTACTCAAATCTTTCGAAACCATTGCCTTCGGAGTACTTTCTACCATTTATGTGCAAGTATGATGTATGTATGATTGTGAAGTGCTTTCTGCATTTGTTGACATTTGAAATGTGACGTTTCATGGCTAATTTTTATGCTTTGAGCAATGAAATTTAACATGCAAGAAAATCCAGTACAAGCATTCCTTGATTTAAATGTGTAGTTTCAATACTCCAAATGTAAGAATTAACAGGTAAACATGTTTCAAACCAGGGCTCGAAATAGAAAAAAAAATGGTCTGACATCTTGATTTTTTTCTGGCAGGCCAAGTAAATATTCGCCTGCCATTTTTATTCCTGAACTGTCAAAATTCTATAACATGCTACCTGGTATACTTGACTACAGTACCAAATAAGTAAATTTAATGTTGGAGTTTTGGTAAGCAAATGAAACGAAACATATCTGTAGAATTTCGCCTGCCATTTTATTTTTGATTTGGCAGATCAAAATTCTTTTCGCCTGCCATCTCTCAAATGTGGCCTGCGTTTGGCCATTGGCAGCCTGCTATTTCGAGCCCTGTTTCGAACATAATTGAACTTGTAAAAAACTTCAAGCATCGTGCTTGAATAACAAATTTTACAGCAGGAAAAGCAGGCTCATGTTAGCATTGCATGGCCAGTTGCTATGGGTAACTATGGTATTGCAAAAACTTCAGTTTTGTTGTGGATGAGTGCAGATGTTTTTAGTAGATATGTGTGAAAATTTTGTGGTGGGTAAATTGTGTGTCTGTTGTTTTTGCAGGTGCAAGAAAGATGAGTACTTCACCAGATAGCTCGAGAGAGGTAATTGTTTCAGTAAATGTTTCAGCATAGTGAGGTCACCAGTAAAAAGGTCTGGCATTAACCTATTTGATAAACCTTTAAAGTGAGCGCACCTTGACTAGTGAAATTGAACATTTGCCATTGGATTGTGTTAAATATATAAGTGGAGAACAGTGGGGGCGCATTGGCTGTCTGTGAGACTGTGACGAAATAACTTCGTCAAACGTGGGAAGTCCGGTATCAAGACTAAAGCCGCGTACAGACGGACAATTTTTCCTTGACAAGTTTTTTTGACTACGTCACTTGCTCGTGTGTACAGTGAACAAGTTTTTATTGACAAGTTTTCTTTTTCATAAAAAAAAAAGGAGTATAAATGACTAAATCCCAAGACATAAATTTTGAAACTAGAATAAATCAAAACAGTTGCCCCGAATATATTATTAATCTGCAGACCTTACTGCACATTAATGGACTTGTCAAGTTTTCCTTGTTGGCCGTACACACGAGCCACTTTTCCTGTTCAAAAGCTAGCATGACTAGCTTTTGAACAAAGATACTTGTCAAGGAAAAATTGTCAACTTTTTGCCGTACACACGAGCAAATAAAACTTGTCAAGGAAAAATTGTCCGTCTGTACGCGGCATAAGCTTATTTTCGTTTTGTTTTTGACATAACAAAGAGAATTTTCCCCGTTTATTGTAGACGTAAAATCGCAGCGAAACTTGCTGAAACTGAAGAGGAACTCGCCGCCGCTTTGTCTAAGGCAAACTCCGCCGAAAAAGCGAAACAACGTCTGGCTGGTGAAGTCGAAGACCTCAACGTTGAACTGGAGAAGGTTAGAAGAAATAGATTTTAAAAATAGCTCGCGTGTATATGTCGGAAAGGAATTGTTGTTCGTCGTACACAAGAGCTAGCGAACTTGTCAAGGAAAACTTGTTCGTAATTTGGACATTACTTGATGAAAAGTGGGGGTTTTTTTGTGTTTTTTAGGCTTCAAATCTTGCTGCCTCGTACGAGAAAAAACAGAAGAAAATCGACCAGGAGATTGCTCAATGGAAGGCGAAGGTTGATGAAGTTCAAGCCGAACTCGAGGCTTCTCAACGAGAGTCACGTGCCAACTCAACGGAGGTAAGAAAGAAGCAACTGATCGGATTTCAACTGGAATGCTGCATGAATACCATAATACGCTTTATTAATCCACCTTAGGTTAAAACTACAGTGGATTTACAACTCAATATAACATGCAGTTAGAAAAAAGAATTTGGAACTATATATGTACAATAAAAATAATAACTAAAAGATGAAGTTTTTGCATAAGAAAATATAATGCAATTATTCTCTTACATTTGATCTTAATACTTCACTGGAGTAATCTCAACTCGAGTTTTGGTACTCCAGGTCTACAAGTTGCGGGCTCAGTTGGAAGAAGCGACGGACCTCATCGACCAACTCCGACGGGAGAAGAAATCGTTGGAAGGCGAAGTGAAGGACTTGTATGATCAGCTTGGAGAAGGAGGCAAATCTGTTGTCGAGTTTGAGAAACTTAAAAAGAAACTTGAGATGGAGAAAGAGGAACTCGTCATGAATATGGAGGTAACTGTAGCCGCTTCAAGGTTTTTAGGGCTAAATTGGCCGCAACCTCTAGCCAATGGTTACACATGTGGCCTTGTGTGAATTCCGAATTTATTTATTTCAGGAATTGGAAGGGGCTCTTGAACAAGAAGAAGCCAAGGTGCTGAAGGTGCAACTTGAGATGACGCAATTGAAACAAGAATACGAACGGCGATTGGCTGAGAAAGACGAGGACGCTGAAAGCATGAGGTACGCCTTTATTCACACTCTTCTAGTCAAAGTAACAATGGATAAATATGGATAAGTGTGTGTATTATGGATAGTGATGAGTAAGTCTGGGTGATGAGGGGTAAGTGTGGATAATTATGGGCAACGAGGAGTAAATATGGGTAGTTACGAATGGTTGTGAATGTGTATAGATAACTTGGGATACGTGTTAATAACGTGGACGGCAACTTTTCCAAAAGTAGGTGAAACTTTTTTGCGACCGTTGTTGTTCTTAGGAAGAACTACCACCGCCAACAGGAAAGTATTCAAGCATCTTTGGAAGCTGAAACCAAGGCTAAGAATGAACAGGTTTGTACTTCATGAGACTTTTTTTAAACTGTTAGAACATTTTAATCACAAATGTTTTTTCTATCTGAAGATCCGATTGAAGAAGAAGGCTGAACAAGACGCCGCTGCCTTGGAGCTTGCTTTGGAAGGAGCACAGAGGGTGAGCGAACGTTTTGTGAAATATTCATGGGGTGTTTTTCTTCGTTGCTCTAACTGGGAATTTTGCTTCCTTCCTCAGGAGAATGCTGAAAACGCCAAGAACGTGAAGAAACTTCAGCAACAACTGAAAGTAAGGGAAAAAAAAGACGAAGACTTTATCCAAATCGATTTGGTTGTTTCGGCTTCTGTCTTATATTCGAGCACTTTGGGAAAGTATAGCGTTCTTGTAAAACTTGTTGACAAGTTTGGTGTAAAACATTTGGAAGCGCTATGCAGTTTCAAAAGTTGCGTTTTCCTTATGGCGTGAATAGCGAGCTTAAGCAAGCGGAGATTTTGACAACACGGACGTCGACCGGAAGTAAACTTGATGTTTTCAACCAATCGCCGTGCTTGACCCAGTCCTTTGACGTTTCTCATGCCGTTCGCGTTGTCAAAAACGTTGCTTGCTTAAGCTCACTAATAGCTGAGATACGGAACTGGTTGGATTTGAGAATTGTGCAGAAGGAATATTCATGTTCAAGCGTTTGTTTCTAGGAACTTCAAGTGATGGTTGAAGATGAACAGAAAGCACGTGATGACGCACGTGAGAACCTAGCGAAGGCTGAACGTAATGCTAACAAGTTGTCCGCTGAGCTACAAGAAGTGCAGGCTCAATTGGAAGCAGTAAGTTAACTATGGTGCTTATTCAATGCTTTTTAATTAAGAACGATGGTTTTTGTAATACTAATATACACCTAGTCGTCACAAAGACATGGTTTGGTGGCGCATACGAAATTTCTAATGAAACGTGTTTATTTTTCCGACAGTCCGAGCGCGCCCGAAGAAACGCCGAAGGTGAAGGAGCTGAAAACGCCGACCGAGTTGCGGAATTGATGGCTCAAGTCTCCTCGCTCCAGTCCGCGAAACGCAAGGCCGAGGACGAGTTACAATCGATCCGGGACAATGTGGATGAATTGGAAAGTGACGTCAAAACTGCCGAGGAGAAAGCTCGCCGAAGTGCTGCCGACGTTTCCCGGCTTGAAGACGAACTCTCATCCGCACAAAACGCTGCGAATGCTGCCGAGCGTGCCCGAGCTGCTGCCGACAAGATGGCGAA
Source organism: Phenganax marumi (assembly GCA_025400095.1). Taxonomy (NCBI): domain Eukaryota; kingdom Metazoa; phylum Cnidaria; class Anthozoa; order Malacalcyonacea; family Clavulariidae; genus Phenganax; species Phenganax marumi. The sequence goes on from JAODVM010041559.1 coordinate 17,734, forward strand.
GGATCTGCAAGTGAAACTGGAGGAAGTTGAAGCCGCTGGTGGCAAAGCGTTGAAGAACAGGATTAAGACTTTGGAGCAGGTTAGCTTTAATCCTAAATTAATGTAGAACGCGTTTTGTTCAGTAAATGTGTAGACTCTCTGGACAGAAGTGTGTTTCACCAGGGGCTGGTTGTTCGAAGCACGTCTAGCTTAAACGGTCGATAAGTTGGGTTTTTTTGGGTTTTTTAACAAAATTTTTATAAAAATTGTTTATCTAAAATAACTAACTAAAAGTTTTAAATATATTACAGAAAACAAATTATTCTAAACCCAAGTCTGAAGGCTTCCTTGTGCAGTTCGTATTCAACGGTGGATAAGTTCAAAATAGAATCATGTTTACGTATTCCTTGAACAACAAAACTGAAGGGTTTTTTTTACTGAATACAATAATTATGCATTTACCTATAGTTTTATTACATAAGATTTGACTTGAAAGTTTTCGAAAATGTGTGAGAATGTTTTTGAATTCTTACTTATCTACCGGTTGAGCTAAACGGCGTACGAACAACCGGCCCCAGGTTGCAATAGATGCATAGATACGTGCATACGCTGTATTTCGACTCCCAAAATGGGCTTTTCAACGATCATCTCGCAGTTATCACGAGAAAATGATCTGAATTAGCCTTTCTCGCGTCGCCATTTTTGAGGTACTTTTCGTGAAAAAAATATGTCAAAATCAGAAAAATCTAAGCTGTATGAAAACCGTTGTTCAATAATTGAACT
>JAODVM010041670.1:0-18491 GCA_025400095.1 Phenganax marumi
TATTTGAAAGTCATAGCTGTTAAATCTTCGACATTCTATTAAATCAAACACCGATACTTTTTTTGAGACACCCGGTAGATCAGTAAGAGGATGCAAAGATCCTGTTGTAGCGAGGCCTTCGCGCATCACAAAACAACGAACATCTCGTATGAGGTAGAATTTGTCCATTTTGCATGACCATTTTGGTATAATATCACAGTTGATTTTATCTTACCAATGGTCTCTGTCTTTGCAGGATAGCTGAACATAGTGATAGAACAGCTGTAACTAGGAACTAAAACATAGAATTAGAATTTATTTTAACATAGACATCCGATTCTAGATAACTGCATGATTGTACATCAATATATACTATTGTATTCTCAATATTGAAAGTGGCATTTGAGAATGGTAGTTGATTGGTCAACATAAGGTCGTAGTCATAAGCAAGTTGCCTTGCGAAAAAGCTGGCATGCCCTATAGCTTTAAAAAGACACCTCTTTGTCAAGGAAGCTTGTCTAGTATCAAGCAAAGGTGTGCTCGTCTGTATGGGGATTAAAGATTAAATACTAGATACTGGATACTAAAGACTAGAAAAGTCTATTTGCTCGATAACACACCATCAGCTATTTACTTTCAACTTCGTGCCAGTATATCCAAACGCCATAAATATAATGTATTAGTATATTATGAGACACCCTGCTCTTTGCACACTTACGGGAAAACCCAGCCAGTACTGGCTCTTATCGAACTGAGCCGACAAAACCGATTCCAAAGCTTGTCCGCCATCACCGACGTCAAAATCATCATGGAAATCAATGACAAACCCACATGCGATGCTTACTAGACCAAACAGCAAAAACCCCACTCCGACCAATGTCAAAAACACCAAAGCGGCCCCGGACTTCGACTTGGTTGTCTTTGAGTACGATTCCATGGATTTTAGAAGCGTTCAACTTCGTGTAATGTCACTTTGCTTTGGAGGAATTCGTAAAGAGAATTAACTCAATGGGGCATCATTTTGCTTTTGTTTTAAAATATTTCGTGTTTGCATGAATTTACTCATACATGCCTTTTGAATACGACGTTTTGCTAAAGCAGTTTCGATTAGATGTACAGACTTTGGGATTTCTATCATATTTGAGCATGACGAAAAAAGAACTTAAATCAAATACATTCAGGCCTGGTTGCGTGAAGCCGTTTAATGTAAACGGTGGATAAACTCAAAATATAAATCATACTTCAGTATTCCTCGTACGACCAAACTGAAAGTAATTTAACTAAATACAATAATTGCATGTATCTAGCTATAGGTTAAACTCCAAAGACTAGATTAAAAGATTTTCAAGATGTGAAGAAGTGTTTACTTATCCACCACAACCGGCCCCAGAAAAATGGAACCATAAATTCAATATCAAACTTTGCGAATTGCTTTTGTTAAGATATTGTAGAAATTGGTTTTGAATAGCTTTGGCATATTCGCCTAAACGAAGCGCATTATATATGAGACATTGGCCTTGGTTTGGCTGTCGGCGACGTTGTGACAGGAATTCAATTGTTTTGTAGAAAAATGTTTTTTGTTGGTAACAAATGGTAATCATTTGTATGTTTACTTGATAAATTCTCAATGGGGATTCTCTAGGATACAGTTTTGAAATATTCATGTTTGCATTCTTTTCTCCATTGACAAAATTAGTTGAGAACAACGGGGTTTCCAAAAATAGTTTAAATTTTTGTAACATAGTATACTCCAATGTGATACATTTTACATTGCTGCTTTTCAAAATGTTTATTCAAAAACACTAGTGTTTTTATTCATTTCTGCTTGCGTTTTACAATTCGTGAAAGTTCATAAAACGTTTCAGGATACCATTGTGATTTGTAGCGCTACAACTACTGTTTGCTACGAGTTGAAAACTATTGTGGCGAAACACAACACCGCCACTTTGGTGATAACGAAAATTGCAAATCTGAAGAAAAAGGGCATTTGTGAAAATGATAAATGCGTAATCAAAACGTACAGCATGTGCGACGAAGAATTGCCCTTTCGTTCGTTTGAAATTAACACTATGTTATATTATAGCAAATTATTTAAACCGAAAACTACGTCTTTGCATGGTGACTTAGTAGATGTCGTCATCACCCAACCGGAAACGCCCTGGGTCCAACATGACCACTCCTTCTTGAGTGGCCATACTGCTGGCGTCCATGCTTTTCTGGCCCGCGCTGTTCGGGATTTTGCCAGAGACCTGGTGATTATATTTTCGATTCTGCACTGAAACGGGTTTTTCCTGTTCTCCTATTTCGTACCCCCGGTTTGTCTCATTCCGTACGGTATTTTCAATCACCGGCTCTGAATAAACTGGTCTTTTCACTTCGACAACTCTAGTGCTTTGATACGGCTTGCCTTGTCTCTTGGCCTAAAAAAAGTGTCAGAGTGTGTAATAGATAAAGCTTTTTCACGAGATGATGATGTATTGCAATTCTCCGTTATATCAAATACTATAATCATATAGACCCTTTAAATCAATGAAGAGGAAGTTTTTGGGTAACAAGATTTAACATAGTGTTTCAGACGAGTCAAATATTTAATATTTACAATCCCTGACTTTGATATAGACACTTTAAATTCATGGAGATGAAGTTTTTGTAGAAGACGATTTATTACAATGAGACTAAAGTGCCGAAATGCTAGAACGTGAGTTATAATTTCTTGCTTAGATTTTATTCATTTTCAAATTAAATTAATGTTACTCACAGCTGCTCTGAACCGACTGTAAACAATAATATATTGAAATTCCATACCTTCTCTCGTTTGGTTGCGACGATGTAGACGATAATAAACACACTGGCAAGCAGAAGCGCGAAGGCAAACACGAAACAGCCGATCAGAACACCATAAATTGCCGCAAGTTTCCTCAGTGTTTCGCAATCTGTGAAACTTGATATGGATGCTACATGTAACGATAAAAAGATCTTTTTCACTCGTAAACATGAACAAAAAGATGGAAGAAAGACTAAGCTTAAAGCCGGATACAGACGAACAAAATTTTCTGTGACAAGTTTTACTTAACAAGTTTGAATTGCACGTGTGTACGCACAACTTTGGCAATTTTTACTGTGACAAATGCACTTGTTCAAAATCAAACACGCTTGATTTAGAACAAGTGTACTTGTCACAGTAAAAATTGGCAAAGTAAAGATTTGGCTCGTCTGAACGTGTCGTTAAAGAATATTTGTCGAAGTTCGTTTAGGCACGGCTACGGACATACCGAGTGATTTGTTCAGAAAAACTTATTGACACGTTCACACGATAAAAAAATGCTAGTCACAGGAAAATTTGTGGTTGAAAAATATTGTTTCTATACACACGCGTAATTGGCAATTAAAACTTGTCAAGTAAAACTTGTCATAGAAAAACTTGCTCGTCTGTAACCGGCTTAAGCCTGCACAACATGTTTTCAACGACTACTTTGTGCACAAGTTTGTATAAAGATCAACGAAAAGATAGAACAAAGACTTTGGGTAAGTCTGCAAGTCAGATATTCCACTACTTATATGTCTTTACTCTGCACAATTATGCGTAGTACTGATTTAAAAAAAATGCACAAAGTTCTCCAATTTCTGTTATCAAAATTATTTTCTAATGAAAAGTTCGCATTTCTCAACTATAGTCAGCTTCATTGTTTTGCTCACTTGGTGATGTTCCGTTAGTGCACACGCAAGTATCTCCAACTGAAGTGCAGGCATAGTCGTCCTGACTCTCCCAATATTGTTCTAACGCTCGATAGTTCTTCCACAAAACAAAATCTGGACCATCCACAACCAAACCGGCCAGCGATAACACCACGCATATCAGAGAAAACAGTACTGTGCATACGGTCTGAAAATTAAGGTGCCTATGTCAAGGTCAGGGATTGTACATGTCCATAATGTATGAGTCATTTACAACAGAATTGCAATATATTTTCGTATTGAAAAACTTTATCTTCATTGATTTAAGTTCCTCTATTGAGGTCAGGGATTGTACGTGTTTCCATTCTGTCACATCTTCTGAAGGGGGAAATATCGCCAGTGTAAATGAACTTGCTGAAGTTATATTTAACGTTGTTTTATCACCTTCGTTACCGTCTCGGCATATTCACTGATATACTCACTAAAGAAACTCTTCGTAGATTGACCGCTGAACATGCGACTGACAGGCCTGTAAAAATATACTAGAAAACAAAATGCATAATCAACCATGATGATAGTTTTGCAGTCAACAAGTAATAATTAATACATTCTGTCTTAAAGATGGAATATGTAATTTACCATTTTATTATAAACAACGGTTTGGCTTATATTATATTATATTATATTTGGCTTATATATATAACGATTATAAACAACCATTTTATTATAAACAGGGGAGCAGGTCACATATAGTAAAACTGAATAAATATACAGCAAATCGTGCAAAAGGCGAAAGGTATTTTTTGTTGGTCTTGGGCTATCACTCGAGGACAACCTTACAATCTCACAAGAGTACATCTTATCAGAACGTAGCGTTATGGCCCGTTTCTACGGGCAAGTTTTGCTGCGATTTTTCTCCTCTTGGCGTATGTAATAGAGTAGATCGACTGATAAGTGCATTGGCGAAATTCTCGGTTCTAGTTTATTGGGCAGTTATCTACTCTATCACATCTTTCAACACGAGGAGAATTGCAGTAAAAGTTGCCTGTGTGCACGGCCTTTATTTAGCCTGGTTTCCATATAGTCGTAAACGTCCTCAATATGGAGTCACGATATCTCTCAACAGCCAAAATATTCTATCTTCTTGGCAGTATATCTCAAAGAGAACATGTGTGTTTTCCACTGATAATTGTTTTGCTAATAAGTTGTTTTAAAATGCTTTAATTCGGATGTTTAGAAAGTTCGTGACTCTATCTTTACGACGTTTACCACTATATGGAAACCAGGCTTTACGTTACCAACAATACAATGTCATACCGGTATGCCGATCCAGTACTGGACATAATCAACTGTTGTTTCGACTCGTTCTTTAAGACCAATTGTATCGTGAAATGTATCGTTGTGTGTTACGGCCAGGCCTAGTGATAATACGGCGATGCCGAGAAGAACGACTATTGCGCCAAAAAACAAAAGAAGCGTAAAAGCCAATCGCCTTGATCGAGTAGGAAACGATGAAGCGATGCCCATTTTGAATTCGTGCACGAAAACAAGTGTATTTCACCGATTTCCACGGCAATTCGTAGGGAAGATGTCTTACTTTGAAATCATGTAGAAGGCGTTAGATGGTTGAATGAACGATTTCTCCTCCTGCTGTGACCGTTTGGTTCGGAGAGGCTTAGGAATTTTTGTTATTTGAAATGCTTTAGGGTTTGTCTAATAGCTTATTTTGGCATCTATACCGTTTCCATCGGCATTATTTGTACAGGAAGGGAGTGCTGTGTTTGGCAATGTAATGTCTGGCCTAAATTTCTATCGGTGGAGGAATAGGATTTCGAGCGATAATGTTTAGGAAACAAATACTAGCTCGGTCATTTCATATCGAAAAGATTTGAGAAACTGCTTTTGGAAAGGTAAAGAGTTCTTCCCTCGTTCGATATAACAATCGAAGCCGTGGAATTCAACGTTCACCGCACAGAGGAATGGACCGTTCGAGAAAATCTCTAGAAATCTTCAACTATTACCAAAATCTTAAAATCCATAAAGTTCGAAATGAAAAAAAATGTTACGAAAATCCTAAACATCTTTTAAAAAGTCTCCAAAAATCACAACTAATCTTGGAGAGTCTCAAAAATCTATAAAAATCTTTTAAAATCGTGAAAATCATGATAAATTTACAATCCCTATGGTTTTAAAATCACAATAATCATGCAAAAATCTTTAAAATATATATGTAAAGATATCCAAAATCTTGGAAAATCTTGAAAAATCTCTTTGAAATCTTAACAATATATCTGTAACCACAAAATATCTCAAAAAATCTAAACATCTATAAAAGGACGTTGAGATGAACAAAAAAAATCTCGTACGCTGTTTTGGAGTGATGTGAGGGGCGCACGACAAGTTGCTAACGTTACGATTACCTTGAGAATCTCAAATTTTATATGTATTTTAATATTTATGAACAATTATTCATGAATACGTAGCCATTGTTTCTGCAATTGCATAAAAATCTCATGAAAGCAACTGGATATTTATTTTTTGTAATAGATCTGTATACTGAAAGGCAATTCAGTCAAAACTAAACATCGTATTATGAGTGACTTTCTGTTTGTCAACGTCAAAGCTGTGACACAATTTAACACAACCACACTGTCACTCCTAATTACTGCTATTCATTTTATGTTTTCAATCTTAGTTGTCAAAGTGGATGTATAAAATTAGTCAGTACACGCAGCGCTTTGAAATTACGATATCCTTATGGCTCACGGCGCTCGTATTGCTCATGCGCTTCGCACTCCTCATTTACCTATTGGTCATATGGTGTGGGCGACTGATCTCTGCAAGTGAAACTGGATTAATTAGGATTTGTTGAAAAGCCTGTGACTTGGTATTCGTAATTACAGCCCATTGAGGCTTTTGCTTCTTTCCAGTTCACTAGCTATTTTTGGACGATCTTAGGTAGTGCTCAACTTGTTGTTATCACGAGAATATTAATTCTTTTCATTGTACGTGTAGTTGTCTTGTATTCGATGACTGAAAGCGCGCAAAAAACCGATCTACGTGCTCTTATAAGGCCCGGTTTACACTGGCAAAGTTTCTGTGATCAAAGTGGGAATTTCAAACAGGTAAATCCTAACTTTTGCAGGATTTGCTAAAAACATTTAAGGGAGCTAATACAGTGCTCAACAATGAACTACTTCACTCTGATATTTCTTAAAAATTCTTCAGAACACAGAATTTCCCGGCGAAAAATTCCTACTTTGATCACAGAAACTTTGCCAGTGTAAACCGGGCCTAAGGGTTTAAACTTCTGAGAATTGGACCACCATTGCCTGGCCCGTTAAACATAGCAAAACTCCAGGGGCCGGTTGTACGAAAGGTGGATAGCGCTATTCACTGGATAGGGGATTTTTCAACCCTCGTAAAATTGGTCAGAAAATGACCAAACTTTTGTATTGGCTAACAAAATAAACTTAGCGGCCGTTAGTCTATGAACATTTGTCCTAATCTTGTTTTATAACGATTGATGAGAAATTTTACGAATGTTTAAAAAAATCACTATCCGGTGGATAGCGCTATCCACCTTTCGTACAACCGGCCCCAGCTATATATATGATCGTGTACTAATAACTTTTAAGACCAATGCCCATACTAACAGGTACTAAAGCAATATATCATCGTCCAGTGTTTAGCACTGAGATCAGGTTTCGGTGATGTGTACATTTTCGACAGTTGAACCATAAAGTGACCAAGCCGGCATGTATTCTTGATTGCGCTGCTCTATCGATAGCGTGGGACTGGAGTCCAATGTAGGATGACGCGTCGGCTGTTCTCTGTAGAATGACATGATGTCATTCAAAGAGGAGACTGCGGCCTTATTGTCGTACGAAGCTGTGTACGATGAGAATGCCTAAAATGAAATGTATTATTTAGCGATAAGGGTTTCAGTTTTAGATTATATTTTGATCTAAGGAAGAAGGTTGAAATCCATTACAACAGCTCCTATCATGGAAATGATACACAGTCAAACCACTATTAGCAGACATCTCTCTTAAGCGGACACCGCTTTCAAAAGGACACCCATCTCAGATTCCATTCGTTCCTTCAATTAATAAAATACTATTGTCATAAACTGTGTTTAAGCGGACACCTCAGCAAGGTCCCAAAGGTGTCCGCTTACTAGAGGTTTGACTGTACTTGGACTTTTTGGAAAGAAATGCGATATGCGAAATTCGTCCTATTTTTGTATCACGTGCTGAAATGTCAACCTTTTCCAGACTCTTTTCACATGCAAAGTATTACAGCTGCAGTGTTTCTCAAAAAATTATTTATTCCTAATGCAAAAACAATCATGTTTGTCAACCTTCCAAGGATTTTTCCAAGAAAGAGAGTTGATCATCACCAATAATGTCGCTACACACAAACCAAATCCAATGACTGCACCCCCTACTATAGCACCATATATGGCAGAGAGATATACGATGTCGTCGCAATTAGCAATGTCGGAGACGGTCACATGGTCTACATAGAAAATAAATGACGAAATTGAGCGATAACGTCGAGCTCTGGGGCCGGTTGTTCGAAAGATGGATAGCGCTATCCACTGGATAGTGATTTTTTGTAGCCTTCGTAAAATTTCCCATTGATCGTTACAACATAAAATTACGACATATATCCACAGACTAGTCTCTAATATTTTTCTCGCTGACCAAAATGGAAGTTTTGACATTTTTGTCCAATTTTATGAACGTTGAAAAATTCACTATCCAATGGATAGCGCTATCCAACTTTCGAACAACCGGCCCGTGATGTCCACTTTAGATTTTTAACAAAAGAGAACATTTCCATCAAAACTCAACATAAAGCGCGAATTAAAAGAACCAACTGTGGTCGAAAAAGGAACTGCAGGGACACATTTTCTGGTGAAACAAGAAATTTAACAAAGAAAACTAGTTCGTCGTACATAAGAGCTAGTGAACTCATCAAGAAACTTGTCAAGAAGAACATATTCATAGTTTATGCGTTTTACGTCTGTCAAAATTCTTATCACAAAAATCAAGCGATCGCGCAAAAACGTCAAGTTAGTTAGTTATACTTCCTCCAGGAAAATCTGGGCAAATATTATCTTTTGGCCGAAAAATTAGAAGGATCCTAACTTGGTTGTATAACTAGACTGACACCTTGCATGAACTAAGCATAATCTTAATCTAAAACAACTCCTACGTCTACAATCACGGAGCAAGGCCATTTCTCTTGGTTAAGTAAAGTATTTTCGTTAAATAACAATACTCGTGTTGACCCGTTATTAAATATACCATTTTAAGTCACTTCCAGTAAACGTAAAGAATGCGCAGCAAGAATGACAGTTATGTGTGGAGCAAATTGGGAAATATCACATCCCAGATTTCACCACAAATGTGAGCATTATTAACATATCATGCAAAATAAAGTCGTATGCATTCACTTGTCATCTGTGAAAAGACGTCTAGTGGAAACCTCAAATGGATTGTTAAAAATCGCTTACAAAGAAACTATTCCCGCAATCTCTTAGCAGCTCGGCTATGTTATGCTGCATGTGTGCAGACATAGGGCACTCTTTCAAATTACTGCAATGATCAAAATTAGTGGATTACTTCACGCACTGAATTTCTTTGCCACATTAAGGAAAACTTATAAAACATTGCCAACGCACATTCTATAAACTAATCAAGGGTAGAAGGCCATTATTTTGTTGTTGCTTTCAAAATGCAGAAAAATTACATTACAGCATTCCGATTCTCCTCACCTTTTATGCTTTTTCTTAACCAAGAAACTAACTCAAAACATTTGGAAAATGTCGTTAAACATCTTTGTCTTTTTTGGCTGATTCCCAATAATCGTTCTCCAGCTTCAAGCAGTTTCTCATCAACAGAATTTAAAGCTTGACTGCTGCAGCTTTCATTAATAATCTAGACAAATAAAACAAATACATACCACTTATTTTAACGCACAATCATACTCAAAAAGTAGTAGTCAACTCTGCTTAAAATACAAAACTCCAATTCCCAGAGATACATATACCTGTACCAAGCCTAAATATCTACAAAATAAACTTGACAGACAGTTTATTTTTCTGATACGCAATTATATTTAAACTGGTGTTAAATAGTGCCTCTCAAATTTATATTTTGTAGTAAAATACAGGATCAGCTTTTCTACTGCAATTTGCTTGTTTGGACAAAAGTATAAGGAATGAGAGTGTGAAAATTCGGAGACAGCTCTCCCATGACGGCCAACTTCTTATAATACACAGAACACCTAATTTCTACACTGCATTGAGCACTTTGCTTTGTATTGCTATAGCATTGCAGGAGCGAGAATCAAAAAGAAAATTTAATATTTGTATTTGTTATCAAGTACTCTTAAATATTTGTCTGCAAAACTGGATTGAACTGTAGTTGGTAATATACATTTGGACGAACAGTTTTTTCCTAACTTTCACAAGAATTATATTGGAAAACGAAAGAGCAAAATAAGGAAGTTCATGCACAAAACTATATTGATTAGACCACAGCAAGTTCCACTCCTATCTTTACGTTTTGTCAGAAAATATGATTTAATTACAAATTCTATTCAAAAGAAATAGAAATATTTTACTCTAACGTTTTGAAAGAGGTTTTTATTGTAAAATTGTTGGTAAATGCGTTTTTCGTTTTGTTAAAACGATGTTTTAGTTCATCTTGAGCCAACTTTTTCGAAATTAAAAAGCTGCGTTTTTCTGTTGCGTGAAAAGACTGGGCATGACTTCATGAATTTGGCTTCAAAGTTTCGGGTCGGAGGTAGCGTTCCAGGTGTTTTTAGTTCAATGGTCCACACACTCACACCACCTTTGTGTGGTTACCATTTATGCCTTCCTAAAAAATTTTGAAGGCTTGTGTTTGCACCTGTATAGCACTTCTGGGCAGTTTTTCTGCACCATTAAACTAGTTTTAGCTGGTTGATTCCACACCTCTGATGCCACTTTCAGGGAGGGTATTTTGTACTGGTAGACAATGTACCAAAGTGTTGATTTAGTATACAACACTTTCAATATAAAATAGCTGGGTAAAGTAGGCAACCTTACAATATCACACAACATTTAGTTGGGATTGGTGAGTTGAATTCTGCTGAAAAACAAAAAAAACCCTCTAGCACAGTAGAGATGATTCCACCAAAAGATTCCCAAGAATACAACACTTCAGAGCAATTAACTAGAATCATAGAGTTATACCAACAGCAACGGCTCCAACTGTCAACAACCCTAAATCTTTTTTTTTAATTGCTTCTTTTTTATCAGAACCAGTCACATAACTTTAGTTAAGAAAAGAAGATTATCAGTCTCGCTAACTGGTTAACGCATACTGTTATCAGAAAAGATAACTGTCCTTTCTGTACTACCAGAAACCTTTCATTTAAACATTGTTTGATCTGAGAAAACTTCCTAGTAAACTAATAATAATATAACAAGCCACAGCGCCACGGGTTGCAAACTCCACTGCGTCAACATAGTTTCACTAGTGAGACTTGAATACATCCTGGATTGTCCAGCCTTGGTTGGCGACATACATGTGAAATCTCGGCACATCAATGCCATTGTATCCTTAGACAACGTTAGCGGCACGGTGAAACTTTAACATTTCCTATCGTAAACTCCAGCTTTTTACAGGTGAAACGTTTCAAACACCATGCATAGCCAAAAGTCATTTTGGAAAATGATGGGAAAAGGCAAAACTGAGTTGGGAAACCACCTAAGAGAGGCCTGACTACCAAACACACAACACCATGACACTTAACTCTGGCAAATATATTTTAATCTATCAATTATGAGATGCCAAGCTTGCCAAATTCTATACCATATATATAAGTGAGTTTTTTCATCAAAATACAATATATGCAATATTTATGCAATTCAGCTCAACCTGGCGGGTAACTATACATGTGCCATCCAAATGCTACAACGCTTACTGCAAACGAAGTTCTTGCGGCTTTGAACAGCTGGAGAAAGAGGAGAGATCGGTCCAGTGACAATATTGATGTTGAGGCTCTAATTGACACTAAAGCTACTTCAGGACTTGCTGGTCCAGAAATGGATTCAATACAAGGTGAAAAGGTGATGAGAAAGATAATTTTTGCACTTTATTGGTCCTTAAGTACTAAACTGTCACGACTGGTGGCCCAGTGTCAATCCAGTTGGCTTGTACAGTAAATACGAAGTAGCCATCTAAACTAAGTGACAAAATTCAGGGAGATAACTGAAAAGTACTGCAGGTTCCAAACGTTAAACCAGGAATGTGGTCTTAAACAATAAACATTGGCCAAAAATCAGACTTCAAACTAGTAGAAGATTCTCAAGAAGATGATTGATAATCATGTGTTCTAAACTAAATTATTTCCAACACTTCCAACACTTCGAGAGGCCTCCCAAGTCCTTGGATGCATAAACTCAACAATTTCCAGAGGAGATGTAAGGCTCAATGTAATTTCGACACAAAGAAGAAATGAAATCCCAAGCATTTGACAGCAAAAGCACTTTCGATGCCTCTTTGTCTTGGAATGACAAAGCTAACGAAGAGCAGGTTTGGTGGACAGACCATGACCAAAGTTGCTAAAACATCGTTTGCAAGCTATTGGGAACCTACTATTGTAATCCTGTATCTTCAACAGGTGGGATGCTCATGGCTGGCTACAAAAAAGATTTGGAGAAACTGAATAAAAAAAAGCAAGACATGATATTCTTTAGAGACATCGGTTTTGTTTCAGTTTTCACTTAGTTGCAACACGACTTCTTAAGAAAAGTATATGAACTGAGACCATCCCTACCTAACTACCAAGACATGTGACATGGTCCTGCTGTGTTTAAATTACTGGAAAACTGAAACCTTGATGTAAAATATCTCTCAAAGGTTTTTTACAAAAGTGACTATGTTTTTTGCAACTACAACAAGTCAGCAGATCCTAACCCTCAAAGCATTTTCCAACATTAACAGAAACTTAATGGCAGACCAGTGCAGCTTTGAAACTGATTGCTGCTAAAAATAACTCTTTCTGGTCAATACTTAAACAAGCTAGTGACAGCAGCGTATTCAGTGGAGAAAAGCTTGTGTTCAATCAAAAACACTTACAGTCCTATGTGTAAAAAAAAACATCCACACTGAGAAGGACACACAAAATACTCTTTCAGCTATTGGATATCACAGAATCCTATATCAAATGACACTTCTACGAGTGGTAAATGTCGTCATGGACAAAGCTGGAACAAGAAGTGAATTACACGGTGTCAGCAGCATCAGAGCAGCTAGCGCAAAGTATGAAAACTGACACCGACAGAATCCTTGCTACTGCAGGTATAGGCACGCCTAGCACCTAATGCACCTAGTTCAAAATAATATGTTGAACAGGAAAACCTAAACACCTATACTACTGAAAATTATAAATACTTCGTTTAGTTTATAGCCTATATTCTGGTCACTATTTACGACTGCCTACTTTTTTCAGTTTTTTGTTACACCGCATAGTCATGAAACGCGCATAGCTGCAAAATATTATCACATTGAAACACCAAAACGTCAAATACGTATTTTCCCAATTATAGTCCAGGCATCAGCCAAAACGAAAAGCTAGAAGAAACAGACATCAAAATATGCTGATGCTTTCATCAACAAATTGAAAATCAAAGTATACGTTATATAGACTGATAAAAATCCTTCTGTGCACTGTACGTGTTTATGTTGCAGCGCTTTCATAATAAAACAACAAAATCTAACCTTGGCAATTCTTTCAACTTCTGAAAAATCACCTTCAAGACCAACCACGTTTTGCAATTGTAGAATCGCCTGGGCAGCTTGCTGAGCATCAAAAAGTTTTCTATAATCTTTAACTTGCTTGATTCTGCTACTTAGATCCTCCCTAACCCGATCGCGACGTTTCGAGTGGTTAAAAAGTGCTGTGAGTAATTCAAATTCCTTCTCAAACTTGATGTAGTCCATTTTAAACATGTTCAGATATTTATTTACTTCTTCGAGCCGCATTTCACCAGATAGAAACCGTTCTGTAATCAACGTGAGATCCCCCAACACGTTCGACCAAATCTCACTAAAAATTGTTTTCAATGTTATCACTTCTTCATTTAACTTATTGCTGTATTTTTTCCACAGCTTGTTAAAAATTTGACTGGATTTCACCACCGATACTTGATGAACCATATGAACAATTTCAACATCAAGCTTGAAAAATTTCGCTTCAAATCCAACAGAACGTTTAGCACATAAGTTGTACACGGACAAGTCGTCATAGTCTTGTTGAACTTTTACACGCAAGGCATGAATTTCGTCATCAACTAAAATGACAAAAGAGAAGAAAATATTTAGAAGCGACCGAAATTTTTAGATACACAAAAAATATGCGCAGCTCAATCAAACAGCTGCTAATCTATGCATTTCAGCAATAACAGCAAATGGTTTTTCAATTGACATCCCAGGAATGATAGCAAGAATCTTTTTTACCCACAAACCACACTGCTCAAGACCAAACTACAGATTCATCAGAAATTAGAAAATGCAGGAAAGCCTACTAAAAAGGACTGCACATAACGCTGATAAAAAGAACAAATGTTTAGGTCACTAATTCTTCAATTCTCTAACCAGAGCTGGAAAAACATCTACAATCACACCCCTTTAAAAGTCGGCCTTTATCCTATTTTACACGTAATCGAGGAAAAATAGTTCTGACTGATAAGTCCTTAACAGTGTGAAAGGCTGATAGGCTTTGACAAAGGGTTGTTCAAAAAATGCCCATATTCACAGTCAAGAAATAACAATGTCAAACAGGTTGTCAGACAATCTTTAATTTCATAAGTACTCAACAAATCTGCAATCGTTCACACATAACATACACCTGCAAAGCTTATATCTGCAATATTTTTTCGTTATAAAAAAGGTAAAATTCAGAAGAGTCTAAACCTCAAAGATCCAAATCGGTATGTGCAATACACGTCTTCAAAATGGAAAGACTAATCGATGGTATTAGGCTTATGACTCCACACTGCTCCGTGGGGTACATTTACAGGGTTTTAAGCAATCTCCAACCACAGGCTACAAGAAAAGTTTTTGAAAACTATACGAGATGCTTTAATGCATGTATTTATATACATGCATCACAAACAGGCTCACCAGGACATAAGAAAAGTGTTGTATGCAAGTTCTTCATGTGTAGCTGGACAAGGTGGTTTGCGCCAGCATGTAGTTGTTTTACTTTCTCAAATTCTTGACTAATAAAACAGTGATTTTGTCGTAGTGACAAACTAAAATATGGCTTAAAGAAACATGTTTATCATGATGAATGGTCTACACTGAAAATAACTTTTTAACACACACAATAAGATTGAGATATCAGAAAAGACTAGAAAAACACTCAATCTTATTGAGTGTATTAAACAGTGTATTAAACAGTTTCAGAGCTAGGCAATTAAACCATTCACAATGGTTAATATATCTCCTAAAGCCGTATTTAAATTCTTGACTTTAGGTTACCGTGAACTTACTAACGTCCGAATGATTTAGCATGTACCCTGCATGAGTTATTGCAAATGGTTTGTGCCAGCAATTCTAAACTTTAAGACTGCAGTTCATTTTGACAGCAATAAAATTGACAAGGTTACTGCAACCGAGACATGCTCGACCATTCAAAAAGTAACAAACCAAGATCCTGCTTCTGTGAAAAATGTCAATGGAAGTGGCATCAAAAAACTCAGTACGTCACATTGAGTAAGAGCAGTTAACAT
Source organism: Phenganax marumi (assembly GCA_025400095.1). Taxonomy (NCBI): domain Eukaryota; kingdom Metazoa; phylum Cnidaria; class Anthozoa; order Malacalcyonacea; family Clavulariidae; genus Phenganax; species Phenganax marumi. The sequence continues at coordinate 15,452 of JAODVM010041670.1, forward strand.
TAAGTAAAAGCAGTTAAAAAGAATTAAAAGTACTTTTACAAAAGTAAGTTGAAATCTTTGACAATGGAAAAACCAAGCAATCCTGTAAGTTGAACAACAGGCTTTTTGCCAAACACCCTCTCTGTTTTGGTTTGTAAATGGAACACTTGTGTGCTGGCTACATTCCACGACATATTTGTCTCTAGACCATTCAAACACAATGGGATCACCCATACTTTTTTGTAGGTGATAGACATATGTGTCTTGGTCATCATAAACAAATTTTAGTTGAGCACTCCAGACCGCTTTTAAAAGTGTGAGATGTTGAAATTTGTACTTTTCTGTAGCTATTTTAAGCTGTTTTATTAGCAGCTTGTGAGTCAATGTCTGTAGTATGCTTATGCACCACTGCAGAATGCTTTACAAAACGCAACATTTGTACACTATGCACATCCAAGCACTCTGCACACTCTACTAGAACAAGACGCCTGCACAAGGCATGCTCCCCGCCTGCAGGAAACTAAGCTAAGGCCCGGTTTACACTGTCAAAGTTTCTGTGATCAAAGCAAAAATTTCGGACAGGTAGGTAAATCGTAAGTTTCGAAGGCTTTGCTAAAAATATTTAAAGGGAACCAAACAGTGCTCAGCAATGAACTATTTCACTCTGATATTGCTAACAAATTCTTCAGAACATGGAATTTCTCGGTGAAAAATTCCTACTTTGATCACAGAAACTTTGATAGTGTAAACCGGCCTTAACTTATGGTTGGGCATTGGCACCAGCATAGTTCTGCCATATAGTAGGTGACATGGCCATGTTGCAAAAAACGAAATTGAAGGGGTCAAATCTGGGCTAGGTCTCAGTTTCAATTTTTCATATTTAGTAAAACATGCTTCTTACCAAATAAATGGCAGTTGTGTAGCAAGTAAAACACGTTAGTTTTCAACTTGCACTGGCGCAATAATATACACAAAAAATTTATCGTGGAAGCACAGATATATTCGATAATCGTACGTTTGGACTTTTGACTGGAATTTCTGGTGTTTGTAACTAAATGCATCGCTGAAAACTCGATGCCGAAATTGTGGCATTGTCGACGTTAATTTTATATTTCTTTTGGCAGCAGAAGTTTGGTTATTACCTGAAATGAAGTTGTTGGTGAGAAGAAGAAGAATATTAATCTGTTCTCTTAATGTGCAAAAAGCCTTGAGCTCGTCACAACGTTGTGAAAAACAATCTTTGATTGACGTCCTCCCATTTTTGGCATCAGTTGTAGTTGATTGGTCGATCTCACCTAGTTTTAGGAATTGACTGGAATGTTTTTGTAAAGCTTTCATTGTTGCAACTGTAACTGAACCATCTTTAACAGACTTTATTAACGCCATAAGACAGGACTCTGCACGAGCCATCATCATTCCACAATTGCCTTTTTTTGCTAATTCCACTTGACTGCTTGACTTGCTCCCTGTAAAGGAATACAGAGGTTAAGATAAATAAACCGGTAACTTGTAACTTGTAGCTATACAGGTTAGCGGTTAGATCTATGACCGGTTATATCTATGACCAATACAAAGGATAACCCTTCAAAACATTATTAAACATACCATGGAAATCTAAAATATACATAATTGAGTATAAGCCCTGAAAACATCTAACAAAGAAGTAACTACAAGACCAAAGCCTTCACACACTTTAGGAGTGCTTTTCTGTTCAGTTTTTTTTCCGAAGAAAAAAAGTGTTGTATTTTAATACTTCTTTATAAACATGCCGATAAAACATAAATGCAATGCTTTTGTTAAAAACTGCGAATAGCATGGACTTAAACGATCAAAAGAGACCAAAAAATAGATTTTAAGCTACCCGTTTTTGTTCAACATGCACACAGCTTTCTACCGCTCAAAAATGCCTACCGAGAACTTGTAGTGCGGGATAATCCTCAAGAAAATGACGTCATTTTTTGTACCACTTACTGGTTGTCGTAGCGGTAGGCAATTTTAACCTCTCTAATGTGGAAACGTTGCCCCAAATGTGTAGTTATAAAGATACTAAATAAGCACCCTGTTCAAATTAACTATGCTGTATCTCAAATAAAAAGCTTAAATCAGACATTTTTTTAAAGATCTTTTATAATTAGTTCATTCGACCTTTAACCTTATTGACAAAATTTATAAAAAATTTTGAACTGGGAAAATCTTTTTTACCATAGCCTGAAAAAGCATCCTGAATTTAGTAAAACTGCCAAGATTGGTTGCGAAATGTTGTAAAAGGTGGACAATATAGCCGTGCAAAGTTGGCAAATTTTGTACGTTTTTCTATTTACACATGGGAAATTGATATCCCGTTCGAGAAAAAGGGTAGCTATTAATTTCTCCCACGTCATAGAAAAATATACAAAATTTGGCAACTTTGCACGGCTATACTTTCCTTATTTTACATCATTTTGCAACCAAACTTGGCAGTTTTACTAAATTCGGGATGCTATTTCGGGCTGTGGTAAAAGATTTTCCTAGTTCAAAATTTTTTGAAATTTTGCCTATAAGGTTTAAGGTCTTTTGATCCTTATGTCGGCATTTTAAAAAAAATCACTGAATTCAACGTTGTAAGAAACCATCTTAACATGGTCTCTAGTTTTTGCTTGCGAGCAAATTCGAATCCTGTCAAAAACTAACAAAAATCATTACAAAAATTATGAATAAATATATACTTTTCCATCACCAGATACAAAAGGGTTGGGCTAAATACATCAGATGGGTAACGAAAAGAATCCCCAAGCCAAAGGCGAAAAGCGCCCTATGAAACATAGCTCTGTTGTAGAGGTTAGCTAGTACATCCCCAGAAAAAGTAAGCAAAGTCATCAAGTCCTGTAGAGAAGTTTTATGTGCAATAACGTGGAAAAGCACAATATGCATGCATGCAGGTAATGAGTACTTATGGAGAAGATAAGATTTGACATTTGACATTTGACATTTATTGACACTCCCCAAAAGGGGCTTTTCAGTGACAATTCTAACATTTATAGCAATATATTTACATTAACATAATAAATCTAGTCTAAAAATC
>JAODVM010041781.1:0-18490 GCA_025400095.1 Phenganax marumi
TTCCTAATTTACGGCGGTCAAAAAATATTTCACAAATGAAATTTGTCAAAGAAAATTTGGTCGTGTAAAAGGGGCTTTACCAGATAACTATCTATGTCGATATCTGACTCCTTAAGTGGATCGAGTTTCCCCATGATAAGTGAACATCATTTAGAGCTGGTTGGAGTAATGTAAAAACTGAGGACACCTTGTGAATGGTGCTTAGTTTAATTTTTTAGTGAAGCCTCTCTGATTTGGAGATCAAGAAGACAATAAACAATTATTGCATGACGTTTTTGTGATATGTAGAATTGAAGGTTCAGGTAAGTGTTATCAGCATAGCACAGTTACACCAAGACCTTGATAATTCTGCATATCACAACAAACAAATTCAATAATTTTTTTATTATATATTCCAAGAAAAAAATGAGCGTAAAACAACCTATGAAATTTTCATAAGTTTTGTATTTCATCTTCAGAGAGATTGAAAAACAGCATTCCATCAGGACTATATATTTATAACTCCAATTCTGATGGTGATATTAATTGCAGCATTACTCACAGCGGGCTTAGCCTACAGATAACTCAGTCATCTGCTGAACGTGTGATTGCCATAAATTAACCGCAGGCTATTATCCAATCAAAACGGATAAATTAACTAGAATGTATAATAAAGTCAATTATTTGTATCAGAGAAGTCATAAAAGTGGAGGAACTATTTAAAATAAAAGAAGGGAAAAAACAGTAAAAAGTTCTTTCAAGAAACAGTAATAAGCCCATCTTACTAATCACGGGCATTATGACCTCGACCTGACTCCCAACCCAGTCCTAAAGGCCATTTTCCAGTAAGGCCATCTCGCCCGCGCGGGCGGAGCGCACAAGTTTTGAGCATGGTCTGCTGCTGATTGTCTTGATCTCTCATACAGGTGGAGTAAGCTGGATTACTTCTAACTTTCCTGGTGTCCACCCGAGGCCAATCACTGGCAGACAACTACTGAGCATGTTCAAAACTGTCCGCTCTGCCCGCGTGGGCGAAACGGCTGTGGTGGAAAATGGCCTTAACCAGTGGTCCCACAACTTTCTCATGAAAAAAGAGTTTGCCAACTACGGTGCTCCGTAAATATTCGGTGTTTCAAGTACGCCCGCTTGGGTGGCCTACGTCGTTACGCGCACGGAAAACACGTCAAAGCGGAAGTAAATCTACGTCGTGATGATGAGATTGAAGTAAAATACACAGAAAAGCACTTGATCATTAGACACTTTCACTATGAAAGAAACGCACATGGAAAGTGATACACAATCAAGCAATAACCAGGAAAGCCAATATTGTTGACCAGCTATCAATCGAAAAAAATATTGTTGCAATACCGAGTTTAGAATTCGCCAAAACACGATTTGTTTATAAGAAACAAATAAATTAATAAAAACCTTTGTGTCTAGCGATGAAAAACGTCAACTTTGTTGATACGAAATGCTATACAGAATGTCTCTTTTCTCCAACTTATTCGCAATGAAGTAACTAGACTTTAAAACCTTTTTGGAGTTTGGGAAAAAACGCACAAGAATTAAACATGCGCGTGTTTCCTACACTGTGATTACGGGACAAAATTTTCCCATCAATCTACCAATAAATAATGGATGTTGTAAGATAAATGTTGAAGAAAGCATTTACCTGAAATATTTCTTCAAAGCTTGAACTCATCTTGTGGTTTTCCCCTACGTTCTATAGTTTTATTCCAGGACAATGTATTCAATCTAAAATCGAACTCATACTTCATGAATCACGACGACATTCGATTCGAACACGCCAGGTTCCTGCATTTCAATTTCCGGTTGTTGACTTCAATTTGGGAAAATCAATTGAGGAAATTTTCTTCCAAGGAATTTTTTTTCAACAAAATGGAATTATATGGAATTCGAATGTAACAAAAATGTTACAAAAATTTGAGTGTTTGACCAGTAGGAAACGAGAGTTATGGATAACTGGTCATAGTTTAACTAATCATAATTCCTGAATTGTACAGAGTTTGTGCCAGATAATTTTTACTGAAAACTAGGGTGGAACTAGGCCATTGTATTTGTATAAAAGCTTTGCCGCATTAATGAATAGAAGCGATTTTTACCAACAGCTAGATTATAATAATTTCAATAAAGCCACAGAATTAAAATGATCACCATAAATGAAGAACAGTTTTACTTTTCAAAATTTTTAAATATTTTATTATAGATTGTAATTGTTTCTACTCTTAGCGCGATATATTTTATCAACTGTAAAGACCATTCATAAGATTTTTTACATTGCGTTCTCGCATGAGCATAGCCAAAGTTTCGCTTGGAAAATCTTTGAAAAAGTTGGTACTGTACTCCAAAAGTAAAAGCACACCGTTCGCTGTTCTAAGCTGTGCGCGTCGATCACAGACATTTTTATCCTATGAGATTTCTATATTCTATAAACTAAATTACATAAAGCTTGCACACCCTGAATAACTTAAGAAAAAAATTATGTTTTTCAACTCTAGTCTGAGATCCGACACCACTTCTAGTTAATACACGCTATTCGTGAACATAGAGCAGGTACATTATTCTTAATTTCTTTGAGACTTCGTTCATCCTAGAAGCTTCGGGTAACGACAACACAGTTCCACCGCAAACATCCTCCTGTTTATTTTGTCGTGGAAGTGAGTAACATTCAGTATCTCAATTGAGGCTTTGACTTCACAATGAACCTTGAACGAGAAACAAGTATTAGCTAAGCTATACAGTTTGAACGGCGATGTTTTAATTACGTTGGTACAAGATGTATAGATTGTCCAAGGGCAAACAAAAGCGAGGGGTGTATCACTCAAAAAATCTCGTTCGCCATTGCAAAAAAAATCCTTAGAAATCTCTAAAATCCATGAAAATCCCAAAAATCTTTAAAATTCTCTAAAACACCTTTAAATCTCAAAAAATTCTTTAAAATCCCAATAAATCTCAAAAAATTCCTACAAATCCTTGAAAATCCCTAAAAATCCCCGTGAGAATTTGAAAATCCGTAAATCTCGTACGCCATTTTTGGAGTGACAAACCCCTGGAACAAAACGGCATTGTCGTTAATGTTTTTCCTTCTGACAAATGTGGAATGGTCTGTACTTTTTAGTGCTGGTTTTATTATAGACTTACTTATCCAATGCTTCCCAGAATTTTAACATTGAAGCACGATCTAGATGACGCTTGTTTCGACTTATCTAGAATTAAAGAACAGATAATAATAATAATAATAATACTAATAATAATAATAATAATAATAATAATAATAATAATTAATAATAATTATCATAGATAGTAATAATTATTCATAATTATAATAGCCATGAATAGTAACAACATTAACAGTAACAACAATAATAATAACAATCCATAGCGGGCTAGAATGCAGTTTAGCGGACACCAGGTTAGGGCAAGGTGGGATTGCGGGCTCAGCGTTCGGAATCTAATATGCTTGTGGATGGGCAGCGTCGTAAGGTGTCCGCTAAACTGCATTCTTCCCCAATAACAAAAGCATGGCGTAATGCACTTGAGGCAAATGCCCTTTGAACTTGACTCATATATAGACTGACAGAAGGATAGGCTTGGTGCAGTTGAAGTACAACAAAGTTTTTTGTTTCTGGTTGCAAAAACTTACAGTTAAAACATGAACGTCCCATTTTGTCACGTTTGCATCTGTCTTGTTCTCGTCAAATTTCAGATGAAATGCTTTCACTGCAACAAAAATATAATAATCTAGACTAGAGATGAGTTTCCAGGGGTTAGAGAGTGATGCCCGGCTTGTCAAAGATCGCAAGGGAGCACTTAGTGCAACGTTTTCTACTCTAGAAAGATGTTAATTAGTGTAGAGCGCTTCATATGTTAATAAAACAGCAGCAGAGTGTAATGAAGGCTCGTGTTTTTCAATTTTATACCACTCACGGGTAGAATTGCATTGCAAGATACACGAAAAATTGCATCGTGTAAAACATGGTCCCAAGAGTTCAAACCTTTTGTAAAGATATTAACAGGGGAGCCATCACTAGCAAGCCATGGCCATCCTTTGAACTGCCACGTTGGTCCTTGGACAAAAACAGCCACTACGCGATTCCTGGGAGTGAAAAACCAATAATTAGTTTTCGTACACAAAATCCAATTGACTTGTTTGTTCGCAATGAGACAATTTTTCCGAAAGTAGTTTATTCTCAAGCCTGATTCTGTATATTCGTGGAGGCGCTTTTGCCTTTTGTTTTTGATTATTGAAGAAGGAAATTATTACCAAGAGAAAACAGATTTTCACTCGCAAGTAATATCGCAATTTATCGGTGATATTTTCCGATCCATTATTGGGATCAATGAAAACAATGAATTCCAATCAGAAAAAGACATTACCGTATTTCCTCTATTTAGCCCCCCCCCCCAAAAAAAAATCCCCCACTTGAAAGGTAGCAAAAAAAGCTCCCAGGGGGGCTAAATAGAAAAAATACGGTAGTTATCAGCGACCAGCGATAATGAAGTCAAAAAGACATCGCAGATAAAAAACAGATTTGGATATACTGTAAATATAAAAACAAGACTGTACACGCAATGATTGGTCATTGCTCACCAGTCATTAGCTTGTAGTCTCTGTGTGTTATCAATAACTCTGTATGGTACGGTGACAGTGCCTGGAGCACCGTTGACAATCGTTTCTTTTCGACGTTGTATGAGAACCTCGCTCTCTTTACGAGTTCCACTCTGTTTCTTTTCATCAGCAGTGACGAATCTTTGAAGAAACAACAACTGATACGTGCATAAACAGAAGATTAGGGAAAGACAAACGTCAGTAAATGAGAACAGATCTTGCAAGTATGGTCGACTGTTGAAGAAGGATTGTGAAGTTATCAATAATACCATTTAACACTATACTAAGGTAGAGTAAAACATCGAGACAACTGTAGTTAAAGTTGAAGAAATGGTTTGGAGATTTAAGAAAGAAATTTAAAAGGTTTTGTTTATGTTGATGCAAATTTGTGCACGGTGGCAGACCCTGAAATAATTTTAAAACTTGTCCGGCAAACCTTCTGAGCAAAGTGATATGTGCCCAGAACTATTCAAATTTGCTCCGAAATTGTTTAGTTTTGTTTCTTTTCATCACATTATTTTATATAAGCCAAAAGTAGATACTATGCTTGGTGCTGACCCGATCATTTAAAAAAACAACCAGATCTCTTTTTCTCAAAATTTGTTTGAACAAAATATCCGATCATTTTAATATTTCATCGGAAAAACCGGAATTTAGTTGGAAGACCGCCGATCGCAGGCTTTGCGGTGGAGAAGACATACTCATTGAAGATATGGTATGATGACTTGACTTAAGTCTTCGTTTTATTTCGTTTCTTGTGCATGGTGAAGATTCAAAATGACATGGAAATTGGTTCGGAGACTTGATCAACATGTTTGTTGCATCTATTTGTTCATGCTTCCGAGCCCATGGTGAACACATAGTCAGCGGAGATAAGGTTGGGAGACTTGGCTAAATAGTTTTCGTTCTATCTTTTACAAATTTATAATACTATCATTTATAACATATTTCAAAAAATACCATTTTTTTCTATATCTTACAAATTTTATCTATTTTTCAATGTCAGTTAACTTTAAAAGCAAATATACTAACACTTAAAGCACTTGCATAAATCCAAAATATGAAGTGATTGCAGCTTGCATTTAGATAATGCGCTCGTTATTCTCACCTGAAATCCTGAAGTAAGTCTTGACAGTTGTACAAGGTGATTAAAGACGTTGTTCCCGCCGGAACAATGATTATTGGGGTACGGGACTCTAAAAATTGCAATATACATTGATTTTATATTGCATGGACATTGATTGAACAATGAAAACTCATCAAAGACTAAAAAAGAGTTCAATATCCAGTGGCACTTATATCGATTATATACTAGATACACTACCTCTTTTTTGTGGCATTTGAGCAACAGGCTTTTGTTGAGCTTCAAAAATACAAAATTATTTATTTCAGTGATATATACTAGCATATTCTGTTGAAAATAATGCGAAGCTAGCTTTCGGCTAGAGTTTGTGTAAGATAATCTGCTGGATTTCGCTCAACTTAATTTGTTAATAACATACTCAGCGCAATGCCCATTATTACCTGAAGACAGAGATTTCGCTGACCTCTGTGGATTAGACGAATGTGATGGGCGCTTATTATCAGTTTTATGTACACCTTGCTGCAAAAATATTGAACCGTAATTAAAGTACTGGGGTACAACAAAGACTTCAGCCAACGTTCAAAGCCGTATCTCCAATGATCAGGTCTTCACCGTGCACAAGTTTGTATCGACATTAACAAAAAGACTTTGGTCAAGTTTCAAAAACGTATTTCCAATGGCTATACCTGTACCGTGCGCACAAGTTTGCATAAACGTGAATAAAATGAAGGAAAAAGAATTTGGTCAAGTTTCGAAACGATAAGTCAAATGGTTATGTCTTTCTATGTCTTCACCGCGCACATGAGAAAAATATATATCGTAAATCACTACGATTGAAGTTTTTTTTGACATTGCTTTACAAAACCTACTTTCACGCGGTCTAAACTCAATCCATGGTACGTTCCCATCGTGTCAATGTTAAAGCCTTCCGTTTCTAAAAAAAATAACGAATATTGCAAATATGCGCAATCCCTGGCCTTGATAGAAGCACTTTGATCCCAAGAAGAGAACTTTTTGCATAGGAAGATATATTACAACATAATAGAAATAGGTATAATCCCTGACCTTAATTTGATTTTAATTGTACAAAGATGAAGTTTTTGAACAACAGGAATTCTTCTTTCAATGATTGAAAAATATTACAAATACGTACAATCCCTGACCTTGATATAGACACTTCAAATCCATGAATGTATAATAACATGTTTTTGCAATAACCTTCTTTTCGATTGAATCTTTCTTGATCATATCTATTGTATGACACGGGCATTGCAGGTTTTTTCTTTGGTGCTTCCTATTTTAGATAATATTGAAATGAAAAACATTGAACAAACATGCTTTTTTTCAAAGAACATATCAAGTGTATATATATAAACATAGAGAAAACGTACAGCTACAGGAGCTTGTTTTTGTGGCTGTTTAGCTGCCGAGCCATCTTCATGAGCTTTCACTGATTGTAGAATAGCCAAAATATTTTTAAGGAATTGCTGAAAAACAATAGCAGAATAATTGACGAGACAGGACTGTGAAAGATTTGAAATATCGAATCGAATGTTGCCTTGATGTTCCTGGTATAATATGTAATTAATAAAATCAGGCTTGTTCTTCAATTTTAGGCACTGGCCAGTCAAATGCTTGAAAGTTAGAACTGAAAACCTAAAATTGCTACCTGGACAAAGCCAAGGTTAGTTAATACAACAATCCTAAGCTTCTACATCAATATTTACATAGAAGAAGGGCATGCGTCATTCTTGTAACAATTGTTTATAGTATGGGTGGGTTAAAAATTGGCACTAAACAAACTGTTTCATAATAAATACTTAGACTACATACTTTTCCTGAACTTTGAAGTACAGTTGTTCGGGTACGAAGTAATCTTTCACGACTGACGATGTCCCGCGTGACATCTACTTCAGCATCCACAAAAACACGCCTTTCCTAACACAGAAACATGCAAAAAAGCATTAGAAGATCTAAAATGCCATTTAATGGTTAAAGAGAGCAATTCGATGTCAGTTAATGGTTAATGAGCAAATTTGCTGATATTGAAAAATCATAATAGTGTTAAACAAAGTAATGGAAAATAGCAAAGTAGGCTGCAGTGGGGTAGATTGGGACAAATGGATATTCATGCATTTACTCACAAGAACCCCAGCATCAAGTTCGTCATCCACTTTGATAGTTGTTCGTTTCTTCGCCAAACGTTTCGCTTTGATCGCTGCAATTTTTTCAGCTGACATGGTGTCACTCAAAGACCTAGGTGTAAAAAACGTTTTGACATTGAAAGTATTAATCACACAGAAGGGAACACTGTGATGCAATGCCACTCAAGAGGTTAAATATTCTACCGAATTTGCTCAGTCGTAACAGTTCCTTCCTTGTGACCTTCAAGCCGTGCTTCAAGTCTTTCCTAGAAATATGCATTTGGCAACTAGAAGCATAATTTAACTACATACATAAACTATAAACTATAAAGCGCTACACAGACAAATTATTTTCCTAGACAAATTTTCTTTCACGAGTTCATCTGCCAGTGTGTAAGGCCATCAAGTTCTCCTTGTTTGTCATACTCATAGGTAAGTTACCTTGCTGAAAAGCAGGCATGACTTGCTTGTGTAGAAGGCTTTTTGTCGAGAAGAAGCTTGTCAAGTTTTTATCAAATACACGAAGAAATGAAAATTGACAAGGACAACTTGTAAAGAAAAAATGATTCGTCTTCTCTGAGCTTAAAACACAAACTATTAAACCTGTAACTTTGCAAAGTTGATTTATATAATTGACCCACATTAGACTAAGTTAATCTGATGTCAAGAGTAAACTGGAGTAAGTTCTAAACATGCTTTACCTTATCACGTCTAACTTGTTCTTCCTAAAAAAACCCAAAGCCAAACAATTGTTGAGTTATCATTGCACAATTCCAGTTTGCATTTAAGAGAATGTGCAGAATGAAACCAAAACTGGCAAGCAATTGAAGTATACAGATTTTACACCATAATTTTCCTATAACCACAGTTTATTTGCACATAATAAAATTAATGCGATCTAAAATACAGTAATTATACCTCTACTTTAGGTCTTTTAAACTCCCCAGCAGCCCCATCTTCTCCTGGTCTTTTTACTGTTAAAATGTCAAAAAACAATTAGACCATCAGAATACAGTTTTAAATTTTTACCGGTAATCATATTTACAATACAACCAGTTTGAAACTGTCTACTAACAGTTCTGTTTTCTTGCTGACGGTCTTTGCGTAGGCAGTTCAAGGGGCACACTTTTATCGATACTTGATGAAGTTTCTAAACAAAATCAAATACAAACAATCCCATTTGGTTTGTCCCTGCTTCAGACTGCATTTTATGCAATGGTGATTAATACAACAAAGTTATTTGTAAATAACAAGTGACAATTTCTCGGCACACAAAAACTACAAAATTTTACCTGTTTCACCATTCAAATAGCTGAGCAAAGCCTAAATTATATAAAAGACTTTAGGTCAGATTTTGTCAGTGGCTTGGAATGTAAACAAACACAACCATACAAAAAATTAATATGATACGGTATATAGTCTATACATTTATCATTCTAATTTTTATTGTTTTGTACCTTTTTATCAGGCAATCGAACAACCGGAATTTTTGACGCCTGAAACAGAAGGTCACATAAGCTAATTGAATTTATTTTTTTACTTTGGTGCATGAGAATGACATGTATATGGCTGTACATAATTATTTCAATCATTTTATGCTATCTAATGTTTGCAGTTCCTAGAAAAAGTCTTGCAAAAAATTACTGATTACACGTAAAAGTAAATTGGCGAGACTACTCACAGCAGCTCTCTGAACATAAATAGCATGAGATAAATGGACATTTTTTAACAAGAACAACATTGATTCCAAAGTATAATATTCTTTTGGTTGAGTCCTGTAAAAAGTGAGAATTGGTTAATGGGATAATACAGGCCATTTTGCATTTCAATTCCACTGAAGTAGTGTAACATAGTGTATCTCTTTGTTTCATGAGCACCATAGCATAGCTGATGACTTTAGAACAAAGAAATATGCTACAGGGGCCAGTTTTTCAAAAGGTGGATAGCACTATCCATTGGATAGTGAATTTTCCAACATTCATATAATTGGACGAAACATGTCGAAACTTCCATTTTGGTCAACAATGTAAATATTACAGACTTTAATCTATCTTTACAAGTCGTAATATTATGTTATAACAATCAATGGGAAATTTTTCAAAGGCTACAAAAAATCACTATCCAGTGGGTATTGCTATCCACCTTTCAAACAACCAGCCCCGGTATGCTAGGGTATGGTTGAAGTCAAAAGTGGCCATGACTCTTTTAGATGCAATGCACTGATTTATATTACATTGTCTATTGCTAAATGATTACATTCATCGAGAGGAAAAACTCTCATCTGAATAGGTTAATAAAATTGTCTGCCAGTTTCTCTTTTTAACCTATTCACTGGTAAAGCACTCCAATGCAACCTGCTTATATCTTTTACTCTGTCTAATGCCAGAGACTTTACTCGTCATGACTGAACTCTTGCAAGTTTATGGTTTAACAATACTATCAGCCAATTTCTATGGTTGACCCAATAAGTTGAAAGCATCCCAAGCCACTCTATGTATACATTTTAATTTGTCTAGCACCAGATAATTTCACTCGTTAACTCATTGAGTGACAGCGTACCCTCGGCTGTGCAAACTAGTTTTTAGACTTCTGCTCATTGACATTCTCTAATCTAGAGTGGGTACATAGTAGCTTAAAATCCTATTACCATCAGTTGTTCCACTCTGTATTTAAAGCCTGTTTAAAACCATATTGGTATGGACATAACTGTCTTATGTGAAGAGTCATGATTTTTCTCAATGATAAAAACACTCTTTTTTCTAACCAGTAAATCTCATAGAAAACATACAGTATTATCTACTAATAATCACTTCATTAATAATGATATACTTCGAAACTTTTATTTCAGCAATTCAGCTGCTTAGAAAGATCAGGACTCTATCTTTACAACAACCACTGTAAGATCATATGGAAACCAGGCTTAAGTAAGTCAGATTACCCTACTTCATACTTTATGCCCTGAAGCATGACTGTTGACTATATATATAGGGTCTAAGTACGTCCGACAACTTTATCAACTTCAGTACAAATACTAGCTAAAAATATTCACCACACGCAAAACTATCCATTTATTAAAACTGCATTGACATCGCATAAGCCGGCCAATATTGCCGATCTAAAGACGTAAATAGCAAAAACGGCGCATAATAAAACATGCAATGGGCCAACCAAGCTCATTCATTATAAATTCACTACAAGTGTACAAGTTTAAGACAAGTGAATAATGCGATCAGCTTACCTGTATATAAGGTAATTCGTTCTCGCCGCTTTTGGAAATGCAAATTCATCAAAACTGATGTAATCGTCCTTCTCCAAAATCTCTTTTCGTTGAACATTGTAAGTCCTTAACAACGACAGCGGGTCAGCCATATTCGAATTTAAATGAAAACACCGCGAGGAAGAAGAGAGACTGGGAACTAAGTCACATTGTACAGTTTGGCAACTTGGTTCGTCCTTTCTAAACTGAGTTTTTGCCTTGTTTAGTCGAGTTGTTTGCTGTATGTTTAGCTTGGTTGGGATAACCAATGTATGAACTTTAAATTGAGGGATTTGTGTTTCCTATTGCTACCAATTACAAACTTTGAAAGCATATTGGTGCCTAAGTTTGATGGTGTTTTATGGATGGTATCTTGCAGATGGTACATGTACTGAAATTAAAATATTGAACGTATTATAATAAGGGTTACATTCAAGTTACACACAGACGACGTGGATTTTATCAAAAAGTTTCATTGTAAAGTTTACTTGCTCTTACGTGGAATAATTATGAATGTATCACAGAATGACAAGAAAAATACTGGTGAATTGAGAAAACGCAAAGTTGAGTCGACAATGTTTGAGAGAAAGACAGTTTGTGTGGAAACTTTCTCGTGGTGGACAAACATGATGCTTGGTGTTAAGCAAGGTGAATACACTCAGGTGTCCACAGTAAAAACCAGGCAACTACAGTGGGATAAGTAATGTATGGCTATAGTTGGAATGATGCCAAAAATTTAAATTTAGCTTAGGATTGGTTGGTCTTTGCCAGATCAAATGCCAGTGGCAGCAACCAATATTTCACAGAAAAGTAATTATCAAATTTCACTGCGTGGCGGTAAAATGTGTTGTGATAGCAACACATTTAGAGACTGGATTTGCGTTCATTTGGACTGGAGTAGAAGATTGGAGTTAGGAAGGACCTGGTTAAAAAACTAGAAGGAAACGTGAAGAATAAATAGTAAATGAAAACGAGCAGCACAAAAACAGCAGAAAGTCACCTTAAGTGGAAAGTATTGCAGTGTTTGTGAAATGTCAGCGGTAGGCTTGAAAACAGCATGCTCCGTGGCGGGTAATCCAAACAATAACAAAATGGACATCCAGTTCTGGTGGTTTTATAGTAACATGTTTTAGGGTCATTTTTTTGTTTAACGGCCTCAACGATGTTCACGAAACTCAAGCAGAAGATAGCCGAAGAGGACCACTCGGATATAGGCTCATCGTTACCTTCGAGTCCCAGTTCTAGCAGGAAATTTCGGCCTGTATCGAAAGAGAATAAATGGCATCGCCGGCGAATGAATAGCGTCAGTAGTTATTACGGTTCCAGAGAATCGATCTTCACTGAATCTGGTCTTGTATCTCGAGATCCTTTGTTTGACACTAATTTCAAAACTAATAACATTTCAGATGGTCAGCTTAGCATTGTAAGTAGCTGTAAAAGTTTAGTTTTAAGTACGCGTTTTTTAAACAAGTTTGAAGTTTTGACATTTGTATTAAAATTGGCCATTTAAATCACTGGCATTTAAATATTTAATGAAGCTGTCTGGTGCTTTTATATTGTTTTTCTATAGCTTTTTAAGCTATTTTACTTCAGAAATATTACAAAAACTGACCTTAAAGCGTGATGTTGCATTGATACATATACGCACCATTTAAATTTACAAAATGTTCCTTTTACTAACTCAATAATTATTACGTTGACGACGGCGAGGAATATTATTTAGTTTGGCAGAAATTTTAGATTTTTTGTAGAAAAATGTGAGAACGTTTTTTATTTTGCAGAAGCATTCAAACTTCAAATGAGTAACAATTATAATAACAATGCTATTTCACACATTAAATAGCTACTATGCTAAGTTGCAATGTGAAAAATAAAAGGTATATAACTATGTCAGTAAAATCAATTAGAATTATTTATAGTGTGTAATTATATTACATTCACATTATACGTATTGATCGTACAAACTATGGGGCTTAATTGAAAAAGTTTAGTTCTATATGCATAATTATAAAATTCTGCTCCACTGGTCCTTGTAGTCCTCTCTCTCGTTGCTGAAGTCTTATTAGGTAATAAATGGTGCAGTCTGTGTTCTGGGTCAGATGTTTTATTGATGAAATCAACATGCAGTCGTCTCGATGTTCTTTCAGGGATTTCAAGTTTAACTGTCATAGTGTTTGTTCATAGTTCATCCCAAGAACAACTGTTTTTAAAGCTTGCTTTTTGTTGTAGGTCACTTCTCTAATCTATCATAAGATTTCCATTCCAAATTTGTGTGCCGTATTCCAAAACTGACTGAATCACATCAATATAGCGATTCGTGATTAGAGAACCATCCATCATCTGAAATCTCAAATCACGTGATTAAAAACAACTTATTAATAAATATGTCAACAACTTCTTCAGGGATATTTAAATACTAACAATGATACATTTCAGACTAATCAAAGGAAACCCAGAAGAGATTTGGTGTCTGTCCTACGTGACAAAACTCAGGAGATTGATAGACTCAAAAATAAGCTGTCAGGTTATTAATCAATTATTTTATGCAATGAATATGAACTTTACCAGCAGAATTATCCGTTATGGGACTGAGTGACATACACTAAGGCAGATTTTGCACCTTGATGGGTAATGACTGTAGATTGTTAACTGTTAATTTCTCAGAATGTGAAGAAGAAATTGACAGATGGAAAGGATTGTATGAGGAACAGTCATTGCAAGAACAAGAATTGACAAAAAATGTTGAAAACAAGTATCAAGTATGGTATATATGTAGATTAATTCTTGGCACTTTTTCCTTGACAAGGAGCTATGTTCAAAAGCTAGTCATTCCAGTTTGTCAGCCAAATAACTTGAATATGTGCTGACAGCCATCAAGGAAAACTTGTTCTTCGCACAAAAGGGCAAGTGAACTCATCAAGGAAAACTTGTCAAGGTCATGTGCTTGTGTGTGTATGGGGCTTTATGCTGTTTTTGTTTGTAAAATTCAATCTAATGTTAATATTTTACTTTTTTATTAAATAGATGTCACACGCTCAAATTGATGCCAGACAAAAGGCTCTTGAAATCTTAGAGAAAGGCTCGGTTAGAACCATTTAACAATCATTATGCAATTAATTCTCTAGAATGTACCGTGTCAAAACCAAAGCCGAATTCTATAAGAGGGACAGTAACTGTTTCTCCATTACTTTTTACAAAATGCATGTAATTAAAATGTGATATAAAATATTTGTGATATAAAATATTTTAAACTTAAACAGCAGTTAGAAGAATTAGATGAGGCTTATAAAGAACAAAAAACACAACTTTCTTCTATGATGGAGAAACTTGATGAATTAATCAAACAGAGGTATAAATGATATCTAATTACGCTTGACTAAATAACTTACACTTAACTAAATAAATTACCATCAAACTGATGTAGATTAATTAAACTAGAATAAATCAAATTAACTATGCTTTGTAATATCTAAATTAGGGATGACCCAAGCCAGTCACACAATGATAATTGTGCCACACTTTTTCGTAGCAAGTTTTACTTGACAAGTTAATTGCACCACAATTTTGCTAATTTACTAACTAGCATGCAAACTTGTGCATATAGCACACAAGCAATGAGACTTTTTACAGACAAAATTGCCCTTCTGTAATGGGTTTTTTAAGTAGTAAGACTATATATATGATTGTATTTGTAATTTTTGAATTATTTTCTTTGCGTACAGATGTGAATTTGAAGAGGAAGAACAAAAGTTAAGACAGCAAACATCAAAACAGGAAACTGAAAATAAGTCGTTGAAAAAACAATTGAGCGATATCATCACTGAAGTGACACAGGTGAACTGTTTATTTAAATGCTTTTTTTGTTCATTCACTTGTTTACCAGTTGTTGACTAGTTTGCTTGCTTGTTTGTTTGTTTATTTTTTGCTAGTTTGTTGCTTCCTTCCTTCCTTGTTTGTTTGTTTTTGTACTTGCTTATTTGCCTAATTACGGCATCAATTACTAGGAAACGTTGACAAATATATAACATTTTCATATTTCAACTTGCACATATTACAGAAATCCATTGAGCTGAGTAAAGTGCAGAAATGTTTGGAGTTGAGAGAGAAGGAATTGAACGAAGTTCAAGAGTCTTACAACAGTTTTAAAACACAAGTAATTATATATGCATGACTTTTGCATTTTGTATTACGACAGAAATCAGAATCATTATAATTTATGACCAAATGCTTATAGACATTGCCAACTAGTGGCATGTCCTTTCCTTCTTGAGAAATGAAAATGTTGGCAATTTTGGGGGGAATCTTTGCTCTTTTACTAATATATATATACAGGGGGTGGACAAAAAAAGTGGCCTAAACAGAGTGGCTGAACAAAAATCAGACTTTTTTTCCCATAGCATTCAAGAAATTCAAAACCATTTCAAAAGCAGTCATGGTCCCAACCAGATAGTCCATGTTGCTGTCTATCTGCTGAGTATGCCTACTTTGTTTCAATTGTTTTAAAATTTTCAGAATGGTGTAGAAAAAAACTCTGTTTTTTAACGGGGGACCACTTTTTTTGTCCACTCCCTGTACATCTCCTTCTGTTTTCGTATTTTTGCGATGCGGTGACAATATTTTGTGGTGTAGATGACCTTTCTTAAAAAAAGTCAAAAGTTCATATTTTTTTCTCCTTCTCTAGACGTCAGCTGATGTGTTGGAAAACGAAAATAAAATTAGAAGCTTAGAAAGCAGGTACGTCTACGACTTTCGCGAGAACACTTAACGGAGTCTTTTTACATGAGAAAATTGTTATCCGTACAACAAATCGAACACATACGCTCAGGGGTGAAGGTGCTCGTTCGATCAACTGCTCCCCGCATATACAGACTGTGTGAATAGTTCGTAAGAAAAAGACAAATGAAGTCACTACAGTATCGCAGAGTTTATATCTCATAAAATATCATCTTCACTTCAAATTTGATTTTTCGGCTTGGACTACCTTGATTTTCAAAATAACTTCACTAGTAAACTCATGAGATCAGTCGTTTTCTTAATCCATTTAAAGCAGTTTCAGTTCGTGTTTTATCAGATATGAAACTCGTGTTTTGTGTTTGATAAAACACTCCTGCTCGCGTTTTAAATAGCTTTGAAATTGGTTTATATTTTTAGACTAGCGAAAAGCGAAGCATTTCGTCCTGATGGGGCGAACAGTGAGGTTTGGTTGCCATAAAGATTTTTTTTTTGAAATTAGTGAAAATGTTTGGTTACCGTATTCTCTCTATTTAGCCCCCCCCCCTCATATAAGCCCCTCCCCCTTTTTAAGAGGAAGAAATTTATTAAACCCCTCCCCCTTTGCTGGACATTTTAAAATTTGCTGTTGTGTGGATAACTAGATAAGCCCCCCTTTCAAACAAACTCCCCTCCCCTCAAAAGGGTCTGAAAAGAATAAGCCCCCCGGGGGCTTAATAGAGAGAATACGGTATAGCATTTTTGTATGTGCTGAAATCAATCTTATACATTCTTATTTGTGGTAGGATGATTGGACGAGCGATTACTTGAAGGAAGGAAGGGACAAATCTTCTGAAATGAACGCCTTGGCAACTTTGGTGGGTTTTTAAAGAAAGAGCTAGCTTTTGATCAGTTCACTTGACCTCGAATGTTTTTGATGTCATTCAAAAGGTCTTTCAAAATGATAATGTAACTTTTTTAGCATATTTTTCCTTCTTTGCTTTGGTGCTGAGATTTTTCCGTTTGCTTGATATGGAAATGTTTAAAGTTTACATTATTGTGAATACTCAGGAGAATAACATTTATTCGCACATGAAATTGTACCATTTCAAAAGTCCTTTTAGTGAATCCAATAAGAAATTTTGAAGTCAGGAGCACTTAAATTCATTTTTAAAATTGTTCCAAAAAAAAATCGATGAAATTTCATAAAGCAGTTATTTGTTTTTTAGGTTGGGTCTTTAAATGAAAAATTGGAGCGAAAAGATAAAGAACTCACAAGTTGTAAATTGGTCGCTGAGGAAACTATCGATGACCTCAAAAAGAAGGTACGACCACGACATCACACTTAAGCCCCGTTTACACGGTACCGGATTCGCACGGCATCGACTTTAGCCACTATGTGCTTATTTTTGTTCTAACAACTTTTTCTAGGATTAGTTTTTATTAAGTTCTGCAACATTATCATAAATTTACGAGATAAACTGGCCTCGAAACTGCTCAATTTAATGCCGTGACCATACAAATCTGGTACCGTGTAAACGGAGTCTTACATACACATCTCATTATGGGATCCACTCGCCTATTGTTCAATCCAAATCTTTCAGATTCTGTTGTGCTTTATATACTTTTTTAAAGGCTGCTATCCAGTTACGCGTTTTGACACGGGTGGGACACGCGCGTAAAGTTTAAAGCTGGTTGTTACACAGTCGCGCCAATAGAAGCGCTCCCAAAAACGTTGACAAGTTCATGTCCTAACTTGAAGGAGTTCTTCTGAAAGATTTTCGAATATTCTGAAAGTTTCTTTCAAACGTCCCTAACTTCTTGTTTCATTGACCAATCAAATTGCTCAAAAGGAAAATATATGGCAGCCAGGCGTTTTTCTTTAGATTAAAAGCTTAGAAAACGAATTAAAGAAATTAGAAAAGCAACAGCGAAGTAACGACCAATTGGACGCTTTAAAACAAAGGGTAAGATAAGGAATACTCAGTTGAAACCATGTTTTATTATAAAGATACAGCAGTTTTTGACTGTCTGAAAGTGTCTTTTAATTTGTCTTGTTTTCTCTTTAGAATTCTTATTTGGAAAAAGAGCTTGAAAATGTACGTGGTCAACTGACGTCAGCGAAAAGATCAAA
This sequence comes from Phenganax marumi, assembly GCA_025400095.1. Classification (NCBI taxonomy): domain Eukaryota; kingdom Metazoa; phylum Cnidaria; class Anthozoa; order Malacalcyonacea; family Clavulariidae; genus Phenganax; species Phenganax marumi. Next base: position 17,938 of record JAODVM010041781.1, read on the forward strand.
GGAAAACCGACAAACATGGCGAAGAGCGAGTGACGCCAAGCTAGAGGTACGATCATTGAACTATAAATACATGGAACGCTACCTGAAGCCAAAAATTTAAGCCAAAAGTCCGAGGTCGGCCAAAAACACGGCCAAAAAACCAATCATACAAACATTATCGGACAACGGCCAAAAAGCCAATCATGGGCCGGTTAATTGTTCAAAGGTGGGTTAGCTTAATCCTGGGTTAATGAACCACTTCAACCTCGATTTCAAACTCGTTTAAGTTAAAGTTTTGATAGAATATTTTCTCAAATTGTTTCCCTTAATGAATGACATAATGCCTTAAAGTTTCAAAACAAACAGTGCTTCAAAATGGGGCAATAAAAACGGTGGGTTAAATTTAAACCTGTTTTAGTTGCTAGCCCACTTTTGAACAACCGGCGGGCTCCAGGGTAACATCACTGATACTTAGAGCTGCTCCCAATAAATCGATAATTTTTTTACAATCGATTTTGCCTTAGAGTTATCGGATAATCGGATAATATGTAACACCACACAGTACGTTGCGGGA
>JAODVM010041892.1:0-18481 GCA_025400095.1 Phenganax marumi
CGCTGTCAATGCCACTAAATTAATGCATCATCAATTCAGATGGCATGCAACGTGTACGCAGTGCGTACCTATTTTTACGTCTTGTCACGCTCATCCAACGTCAGTTTGCGGACACCAATGGACAATTCCCATTATGGACAAAATTTCGATCTCGGCAAGAAGACAGAAATTTATCTACGCACAATGGACAGACCATGTTCATTGTAGTAAAATGGCAAAGTTCGGTCACAAAAGGTAAAATGCGGGAAAATTAGCTCCAGGAAGTTCGCAAATTTATATTACATGCGGAAATTGTTACTATTTTTGGGTCATTTTCGGCTCAAATGTGGTAACAATTTCCGCACGTAGTAGAAAAATATACTAAACTTGCAAACTTCGCAGGGCTATCTTTCCCGCAATTTACAACCTTTCGCGACCAAACTTTGCAATTTTACTACATGTAACCTGTTGCTTCCAGCTGCGTAGTTGAATTTACGTCTTTTTGTCCGGAACGAAATTTAGTCTATAATGAATGAAGTGTAAACTTTGAAATTAGCCACAGAGGATGTAAACAATATATTGTGTAAGCACTGTAAGTGTTGAAAGGGTTGACAAAGGAAATTTAAATTTCGGAGGCGAAAGGAAAAGCGTAACCAATATAAAAGCCAGAAATAGCAACCTCATTGGTACTCACTCGTTCTGGTTCTCATGTAAACTCTAACTTCTTCTTTCTATAAAGAATTCTGCTATGGGTTACTTTTAGGCTATATCAGTCTTAAGAGAGCTGTGCTCGGACCCAGTCTGTTGGATCCGATTGTTGGATCGCGTAAAAACCCTTTAACAACCTTCAGACAAACTTTAAAAAATTGGATTGAACTAAAACTTGCTCCATTCCCATCTGACAAGATCAAGATAATTTGTTGTGAAACGATCTATCATGAAATCCAGGCTGTTTGGGACTGGGTCAGGTTATGGTAATACGATTGCACTTGAAATGCGCTCTGAAGGTGCAGTTGCTCGTGTGCTGAGAGAGCGCAGGGCGCATTTTTTTCAGAGTACTTTATAGCTAGGTAACCAGAAAGGCGATTTTCCATTTTGCAGAGTATCTAGTGAAGGAGAACGCTGGTGCCTACAATTGAAATAATTCACGTTTACATTAGATCACGACTGCAACTATTATTTCGCACTCAAAGTCAAGAGATATACCAACAATTTTTAAACAAAGATTTCATATTAGTCATTTTTACCAATTCTTGATTTAATTGTACTTGATAAATACAGCGATGTAGTTGTGTACATCGTTCTATTTAGAGAGAGGAAAAACATCCAGCGAAACGTGTTTCTGTAAGTTTAATTTTGCCCACTGATTAAATAAGATGATAAGTTTTTTTAAGACTGGACTCGTAATTCAATTCATCAGGTTTTCATTAAATGTCCTGAACATAAATCTTGTTCAGAAGGAAAAGCTGGCGTCGTTCGTCTGTACAAAAGAAAAAAAATAGTCAAGATTAAAATCCAGACATCTCACATTTTCTAGGTAGCTGTATGGTACGTAGGTTTGCAAAATCGTAGAAATTCAAAGGCCATTTTTCAATTCATAGCAACCTCAACCAGTGCTGGCATAGCAGCTGCAATGGAAGATGACCTTAAAAGTGTATATATGAAAGAACCCAAACGAAAGAATTGAAATTACACATTTCAATAACTGGTTCCTTTTTTTATGATTTCTGTATACAACTACCCTGATGCTTTGGGCGCATTTTATTCACTATGCCATTACACACACGTCCAAGGAGCATTCTGGTAGTTGTATTCATAAGATGCAACAAGGGCAACCGGGCATTGATGGGTTAAATCCTGCACCGCAATCTTGCCTTTATAACGTAATTATAGCCAACCTGAATAATTCCAACAATGATTCCAAACAAACCAATAGCACTTCCAAAAATCTCAACAATAAGAATCTTGACAAACAATGCTGCATTTTGAGCATCAGCCAATGCAGCTCCACTACCAATAATTCCTACACACACTCCACAAGCCAGGTTGGAAAAACCAACCGTCAATCCTGCTCCAAATATCTTGTATGCTGAAAATAAAGAACCCAACAATGAGAAGTTTAAATAATAAACACATCACAGTAAATAAAATGTACAGCACATATGCAACCAAATCTTAGCATTAACCATTTTACCTCAGCTATTTTACCTTCAACAATGCCAAGATATGTTACTAATCAAGAACAAACTTTCAGTTTGAAATTGATTTTGAGACAACAATTAAATTGTACCTGCACCATAAAGACGCCTTGATTGATCAGAGTCCAATCTTGAATAATCACCATTCTAAAATACACCATATATTACAAATATCAAAAAAACCTTTAACAGCATGTTCACAATAAGTACTGAAGTTTTGGAGACAACCACAGTTGAAAAAACTGAATAAGATATAAATTCAAGTATCATAGCTACGAGTCTGACTAGTTTTTATATAGAAAGATTTTGCTCAAAACATTGAAAGTATGCTTCTCTTTTAGGTAAACTGTCTGCAGTATATCAGCTGTAACTTCAAGACACATTTTACAGATTGGCAGAATATTTTAAGGGGGATATCAGTTATCAAGATCATGATACTGCTATGGACTTGACATACCTCAACTTTTTGAATTAATACAATAGCCATTATAATGCCATAGATTGCCACAGCCTCACAAAATATAATGCTCACAAGATTCCGTGTTTTAATTCTTGGAGCTTTGACACCACCACCCAAAATGCTAGCTCCTGTTATGAAAATTCCCCTAAAAAATTTAACCAGGCTAGCATCTATGTGCGTTGATAGGTAGAAATTAAATTACTAAATCAAATCAACTCTATTTGTCAAAAATTACCATGCGGCACCAACAACAGACATTGCAACTGCAAGACCACTTCCAAGACCAGACCACATGAATGGTGAAGTGGTTGATAGAACCCTAACAAAAATTTTCATCATTATCCAACTCTTTGGGTCCAAGAAAAATAAAATATCAACTTAATTTATACCAAACTAATAGAAAATTATAAACCAGTGAACAACAGGAGCTCAGTGTCTCTCCAAACGAGCGTTTTTGTTGTCGACAATTATTTGTTGTCAATTACTAAAAGTAGTCAACAACTATTTAGAGCAACTTGTAGCATTCCACACATGTGAAAATTTACCTTGTTGCTCAAAAATAGTTGTCGACAAGTAAAGTGTTGGGAAACTTGTTTGTTGTCGACAACTAAAAATTGACAATCCAACCTCACAGACGACAATATTTAGTTGTCAATAACTTTTAGTAATCGACAACAAATAGTTGTCAACAACAAAACCACTCATCTGTGGAAGCTCCCACGGTTCTCAATGTGTGACGACATGACCAGCTTCACAAGCCCTTGAATCCCCACCTGTCCCATATTCATGTTAAATTCCCATGTACTGACTCTTTGATACTTTATATCGCCACTAACTCCTAATTGAGTCACACTAAAATTGATTTCTATGCTATTGGCTGGCAAATATTACAACTTTAACATACAGAGCTTTGTTGTCAAAGAATGACGAATACTAGAGTTTCAAACAAATGTGTTTTACCAAACTTACCATCCAATGTCAAAACGCCCTCCTTGCCCAGTTAAAATATAATACAATGCTACAGAAACACGCAAAAAATGTAATCATTTTGACACAAAACCATGGAAAAAAATAGAAAAACATCAACTTTATAAATCGAAGTTTGACTTCAGAAACATGTAATATTTCTCTACATACAGTACCTACAAATATTATAACTAACGTAGCAGTGTAAGAAACAATCATATGATGTGTCAAACTGCTTGATGCTTCGTAAGCCATGACTTGAAAAGAAATATACACAATTTTCTTTCTCCACGATCAAAAATTAATGGGAACGTCCACCATCTTTGAATGATCACATGATCCATTGAAATTGAAGCTCGTTTTGCATTTTACAGGCATGATCCAGGCCCCTATTATTAAACTCCGTTATTTTCGAAAAAGAAAATGGCAAACGATTCATGCAAAATATGCGTTATTTATTTTCCAGCCTGCAATGTCCGTTGAATCCGCATTTTCAATGTCACTATTGAGAAAAACGTATCTTGACCTACGAATATCCTTTGATAAGTATTGAAGTTTGAGATATGGGACCCTTTGGTGAGGAGTTTGAAGTATGTCTTTTGCAAAGCAGTCTACTGGGTTTACATGAAGTGTGGGCCAGCTAGTGCAAAGATTTAGAAGGATGCGGGACAATAGGTATAGTTTTAGAAGGCAACAAAAACTGGAGCTGTACCAGCCAGATAGTTTTTAAACTATAGCACTTCATAATGTGCTTGCGTAAAGCATGCATAAGGCAGAAAGCACGATAAGATATAATTCTTGTGGTGCTTTATAATGTGCTTAAAAGAGGTATGGGCAGTTAGTGGCAAGTTTGATAATGGTGAGGGATGGCAAAAGTAGTTTTGGAAAGCACTAAAGCCTGTAGCAGCATCACGTCTCTTACTCAGGTTTTGTTTATAGTAGTAGTTAGTGGTGGGCGATACTTGGTTGAAATATCGATACTTCCGATACTGAAAATCTAAAATTTAGTATCGATATTATTTTACAGTATCGATGATTTCGATACTGATCACGTGCTACAAAAAATGATGATCACGTGATACAAAAAAATAATGAAAGGTCAATAAACGGATAGTATTTCACAAAAGTGTTGAAAGACCTTTAGATCCACTGACCACCTAGAACTTGCGCCAGCTATTTTCGTATTTTCTCGCGTTACATTTGGGTCTTGCCGTGATTCCGGCGCGCTAACTTTGGTTGTCACAATGAAGCTTAGTAGTATCGGTATCGGTATCGGAAAAAGGTACTGAATATCGTATCGTATCGTATCGAATCAAAAATCCTGGTATCGCCCACTACTACCAGTAGTGCGGGAAAGCTATTTAATATATATGATATCGCCGTAAAGCACGTGTTCGATGGCAATTTCAGCTAAAATGGGGGTACGCACTCATGGAGTTGCTTAATATTTTAATAGAAATACACACGAGAAATACCTGCATACAATCCCCGGAAAGTTTACACTATGACTGTATGACTGACTGCATGACTGACTGTATGACTGACTGGATGACTGACTGATGTCTTCGCCAGTCATCACAATGCTGCAAAGTTTCGAAGAAACTTTGCACTAAAAACGGAAGGTCTTTTACACTTGGGATATTAATAACTCTTGTAATCGTGAGAATTTAAATAGTTTCTGTGAATAAATAGCTAATATATACAGCGTGTAACGGAAAAAAGGTAATCAAGCGTAGACAGGCTGCTGGAAACCGAATGTTCCAGTTCACTGTCTCATTTTTACATAGAGCAAAAGAAGAACTCTTAGCTTCTACTGATTTTAATGAAGCATTCTTATGTCACTATACTGGAAATGACCGAATACTCATCTTTCAAAAGTTCTTGATCGAATTTGCATTCTCAGTTCCGCATAAGAGAAGCTCGTAGACAGGAAAAATAAATTCTAAAATCGCCCTTAAGTTAAGAATTTACATTTGTGATTGCGCGCATTCGAGGAATAAATTAGCATTATGACAAGGCAAGGGGTTTTGTTTATGTTAGACACACAAGGGCGCTAGCTGCAAAAAAGTTCTTTGAAGCGCCCTGAAAACACGAGTCATGATGCAAACGTGACAGAAGCGTCGTAATCATATTGATCTTGATACTTATACAGAGGCTTTCAACTCTCCTGAGGCCTGTTTCAGACGTCGCCTTTTGTCGAATTCAAAACAAGTTTTCTTTCTCATGAATTTAACGAGGAAACAAATAGCCTAAGTTCAAGTAACATTTCCATCCTGAGTCATGCTTTAGCTAGGGTTAGACGTTTCAAATTCGACGTATCAAACGGGCTATGTGTAGACCAATGCAGTTGGAACAATGTCTTCCAGATGAGTACTCATGCAGTCATTTCCAGCGGCAATGAAATAAGAAAAGTTTTTCAGAAAGCTAAAGAATTCTACTTTTTGGATGATATAGAAATCATATCAACAGTCTATTACAGTTCTTTCATACGCACTGTATAAATTTCAACTGGTTCACACTTTTGAGTAACAGTGTATATCACTAGATGTCTGTATGTTTTTTTAAAACACGGGACTAACTGGTGGCTCGCATGTTGTACCAGACGTGCGCTTTGAAAAACTAGCACCACCCAGCGAAGACTGCTGACCACCTCTTACACGCAGCATAGTGGGCGCAACTTTGTCGACGGAATTTTCGCGCTCTTTAGCCTTTTTACAAGTGCCAAGATGTCTTTTCATATTGCATTTCTGCGTAAATCTCGTATCACAAAATTCGCACTTGAACGGCTTCAGTCCGTTGTGTGTTTGCCTGTGCACTGCAAGCGAGTGCACATTCGCAAACGTTTTGTCACACATTTCACAGCTAAGTTCTGATTTCACAACGTCCACTTTTGCCTTGGTCTTTTCTTTCGCTTTTCTCGCTGTACTCGTGGTCGGTGTTTTATTTGTAGTGGATACCGTCTCCCCTCGGTGCAAATATCTAAATGAGCAAAGGCAAGTAGATGTAAGTCGCAAGAAAAGATTGCATCCTGCAGCCATGGACTTTACTATATACGGGTACCTGCAGAACAGGGTTTCGAACTGACGTATACCGTATTTCCTCTATTTAGCCCCAGGTTTTTTCCGCCCCCCCCTTCTAATTAGCTCCCATTTAGAAACCAGCAAAAAAGCCCCCACCCTCTATATTGAAGAACTTCTTACTGATGACAGCAATGAAGAACTGGACCTCGAACTGAACGTTATATAAATTTTGATTGCACTATTATACGCATGTAGTATTAAGCACAGTGCACTTAACGTTGTTTTTATAAATAAATATACATGTACTGGAATGGTATTGTAATAAATACAAATTGATATAGACGCATGTGTCTGTGAACTAGCATATTTACGGTACCAATTTAAGCCTCTACTTAGCCCCCTCTTCTAATAAGCCCCCACGTAAAGGCTAGGAGAAAAAATTAAGCCCCCTGGGGGCTAAATAGAGGAAATACGGTATATATAGATAATTCGACGAAGATTGTCCAACGAAGGTCAAAACTGAAAACTATAAATCTGTAACCTCTAGGCGAGAAACGCAACATGAGGGCATGCATGTGAATGTTGCTTGAACTTTCTTCGTAGTATGATGCGAAATCCCACGAATATATATGCCTCAACACATATACCACTCCGTTTCTAAACCACATTAACTTGTACAATACTACGCCCATAATGCTATGTGCGCTTAGAGGTACAAGTTTTGTAGTTTGCAGTTTTGACTTCTAGAGGGAACTTTGATTGAATTAACCGTGTATTACAGAACCACGAGAGAGAATTGATAGATAGTTCACATACAGTTACTTGGCTGCATGAGCTGAATTGCGTAACTATTTTTAATGCCTTTCTAATGTATGCAGTATGGTATGAATATATATTACCCTAGACTGTCTATTTCTAAAACAATCAATTACTACTTTCCTAGTCTGCCTATCCTATCCCACCCTGTCATGAAGCAGTTATCCCATGCAGTACTAACCACAAATGCATGTACTCAGTACGGTAGGCAGGTATAACTTTATTTACAAATAACACGCTAGCCCCGTCAACAATTGCTGATTTCTACGAGGGGCGTGTTTTACAATATATACAAAAATAGTGGTACAAAAAACAAACAAACAAAAAAAAAACTAAGCCACTTCGCTACAATATGTACGAAACTACAAATGTAAACTACATATATACAAAAATAGTGGTACAAGAGTCTAAACTACATTGTTCACTATTTTATCACGGATAGTTAAAAACTAAATGTATCAGTTGCATTAATGAATACAGAAAATGTGCCAGAATCACGCATATCAGGAAGTAATGAGTTCCACATTTTAGCTTTAGTCACAGTCATAATAACACAGCGTTGATTAATTAGTTACGATATAAAACAGACTACAGAAAAGGGTGTCAGAAAGTCAACAAACGAACCGGCTAGCCTCATACATAGCTCAATTGTTAAAGCGTTAGATTAGAGTAGCAAAGACCTCAGTAGCAGTCTCCGCTGTGGCCAGTTCAAAGTTTGCTTCACACGGTGAGGCTATCACTCGGACTACAACTAGGAGTAAGGATTCCACATTGGCTTTGCCAAAAACAAAAACTAATTTCTTAAAAAGAAGCTTTTCCTATAGAGTAGCACAAGCGTGGAATGAATTATCAAGTAACATAAAACGTTACTCAAATATCATTATCAACATTAAAAAGGCGAACTTAATTTTTATTCGTCCATATACTGCATTCCATACTTGTGTCACTTTGTAAATAGTGTGTTAGACTGTTAGTTATAGTTTGTTTGAGTTTGTAAATATAGTCCACTATACGGCCCTTTGAAAATCAGACTGTAAATATTTCCATGAATAGGCTACCATGTATAAATAAATTTATTTAAAGATTAAAGATTAAAGAGATACCAACAAAACTGAAAATACATGTTCGCCAAGTACGCATGCGCCACTACAACTCCAGCGAAAAGCTATAGATTCTGAGAAGCAACGTGAACGTACTAAACATACAGGAAGACTAAAATGACTCAACTCATATAGACTTACTTCATATGCTTGGCCAAATTAGTAACGTGACTGAACTTTTTGCCACACAGCTCGCAGGGTATATCATAGTTCTTATGGGTTCTTCGATGAACTTTCAGATACCACGCGCTTGTGAAATCTTCACCACATGTGCTGCAAGCGAACGGACTTTCCACTTTGCACTCTGTCAAGACTTTAGATTCTCTGGCGGGCCGACTGGTTCTAATCTCTCTCACGGATCTCACGTCTTTCAGAGCTTTACTTGTTGCTGGACTGTTCAATCTTGTAGTGACGTTATCTTCCGGTAAACTTGGCTCTTGTTTCACAACACATCGCAAGAACCTATTGCAAAGATTATTTCAGAAATCCAACAGTTTAATTCACGATAAAAAAGATGTAGAAAATCACAATAAAACTGTAATGCTGATTTTTATATGTAACGGCTATCCAAAAAACAAAACGAACAGGCATGTGATAAACCGGCAAAGTGTTTTTTCTCTTGAAGAGTAAAATTTTCTGGTATTCGACAGAGTAAAATGTGCATATAGGGTGTCTCAAAAAAATTGAGCCCAACTTACGGACAACTTTCCACTAGATTCATGAAATTCAAATTAGTTAGAAATCACATGTTAAGAGTTTTAAGATATCAAATTTTTCTCCGCTGGAAACTTTTTAAAAATGTGTTTCAGTTACTTAAATTCCCGTGCTATACGCTGCGCTATCCACTGAATAGTGATCTTTTTTATCCTTCGTAAAATTTTTTATTGATCGTTTTAACCTAAATTTACGACTGATATCGATAGATTTAAGTCTCTAATATTTGTATCGTTAACCAAGATGGAAGTTTCGGCATATTTTGTTCAATTTTATGAACCTTGAAAAATTCACTATCCAATGGATAACGCTATCCAACTTTCGAACAACCGGCCCCTGGTTTTTTAAGACACACTGTACAAGCAAAGGGCATTGGAGTGCATTCCGAGTTAATGATCAACATGAGAAATTGGTATAGATGGTTTCGCTTATACGAGGAACTGGCGCGGTGTGTAGTTCACATATCAATTGGCAAAAGGTTCCTTCTGGGGCCGGTTGTACGAAGCCCGTTTAGCATAAACGGTAGATAAGCTCAAAATAGAAATCACATTTATACATTCCTCGCACATCCAAACTTTACATTTTCTAGTTGAATACAATAATTATGTACTTAACTCATTGCTTTAGTTGCCTTAGGACCTAATTTTGAGTTGTGGAGGTTTAAAAAATATGAGAAAGCGTTTTCAAATTCGGCCTTATCCACCGTTTAAGCAAAACGGGCTTCGTACAACCGGCCCCCGAAGAGTAAACTCGTCCGTCGTATTGAGGCAGAGTAGATTATACAAGCAGGGTGCAAGAGGATGCATTGTGAATCAATGAGTAAAGTACAATCAAACCTCTGATACAGAAATCAAAGAACCGGAACTTAATGTCCGAATTAGAGAGGTGTCCGTATTACAACAAGAGCATTAGTCTCAAACTACACTGCGCAGCCGTTTCGACCAGCACTCCAAGAAAGTGAAACTCTGAGGTCAAAAATTTCGAGAGAATGCCCCCAACACATTCGGCATAGGTCAAACGTTGCTGTTTTCATGCGCCGAACCTAATTCAAATGAGTTCAGAGAATGAACTTAGGTCATTCGCATTGAGGCCTTAGGAATCGATTACATGAGCCGGGCTAGCCCGTTTAACCGGGTCAAGTTCTGTCCCGAAAATACTTCCTGGACATTAGAAGACTTCTTGAATTTACCTTGGGGCAAGCTCGGGCCTATTCTGAACGTTAATTCCAATCTTGTTTTACACAAGCTTTGCAGTGGCAATAAGATGCGAAAGAATCCAGTCAGCCCGGTTAAGCGAATTGGCCCGGCTCATGTAAATACCCCCTTAGAGTAGGACGACGAAACAGTTTCCTTGAAAAACAGCAATTGTCTCCTTTTGGACAGAGTAATTTGGAAACCCATTTCACTACGAGGGTATATGGAATTTTAGAGTACAAAAAGCAGACTGCATGGGACGTTTAATGGATCACTCAAATATAAAGAGAACATACTTCACATGTTTCGAAAGTCCTGATCTCGTCATAAATAACCTGCCGCACTGACCACATGTATAACTCTCTGCTGGCTTTCCTTTGTGAACTCTACAAGCGAAGCAAAATATTTCAAATACTAGGTGGGCCTAGCGTACGTCATCTGCGCTACCTTGGATGAATATGACACAGCAATTTCTTGCTGCAATTCATTTTTCATCAAACATGACAAAAATCCCCTTGTTTTCAATTAATCAACTAAACCATGCCCTTTAAGCTTCGTAAAGGAAAAGTAAAGAAATTGATATCTTGATCAATACATTGATGAACTAGAAAAAAAAACTGTCTTCAAAGCAAATAACGGGTTTGAAATATCCCAGAGACAGCGCGAACGTACTAATGAAGTATACGTTCCAAACTACTAGTAGTTGTATCATTAGAAAATATATTTAAAGTACTATACAGGGTGTGTACTAATAGTTAATTGAGTTTCAAAAAGTCGCTGTGTGATGATTATTGAATTTCACGGTTTGATTTTTACCCGAAACGAACATAGAACTCTTTAGTTTAAAGAGTTTTCTAATGATACATTTTTCATATCTTTAATTTAGAGCAAGAAATGACCGATAACAAATTTCCGTAAAATGGTTGGTCAAAGGTGCATTTTTCCACAAAAGAGAGTTCATGACTCATTAGCATACTTAAAAAACAGTATCATTCTGACGTTAGAATGAAATTTGTGCCATAATTCAAGTTTCCAACAAAACGAGAACGGTTCCAGTCCTCGGTCATTTCTTGCTATCACGAGATGAGGAAAGGATCAAAAAGCTGAAGAGCTTTTTATTCGTTTTTTGTAAAACTGCAGAGCCTGAAATGCAATACTTCAGCACACAGTAAACTTTCAAAGTTCAATTACCTTTTTTTATTCACCAAGTAGTATATTGGAATTTTCAAAGGTTGAAGGGGCTGTCATAATATAAAGGGCACAAAATTGTCTACCGGGAATCGCATCGGTCATCAGTAGGCTTAGAGTACTAAAAAAGGCATGCCTATTCAAAATGCTTTCGAAATTACCTCATGTGTCTGTTTAACTGGAAATGGTTATTAAAAGGTTGATGACATTGCGAACACTCATATTTTACTTTGGTTTCTTGTGCAGTCACTACAGGAGGAGAAATGACAGGTGGTGGTGGAGGGGGTGGTGGCGGTGACTGGCTGACTGATGGTTGCGCCTCCACACTACTACTACTGCTATCGTCATTACAATGTTGTGTCTTCCTGCAAAAAAAGCAATATACTTCGTTTATTTATAGAGCTTACAGCCGTATACCAATAAAGGAGTTGTCAAAAATATTGATCGATTCATTCGCTAACGTTGAGGAACTCATTTGATCAATTTCGCAATATTTTTGGGAAGTTCCTCAAAAAGCTCATAGCTTCTTGTTCAAATAAGCTGACGAAATCTAGTCGTTGCATCTAGGTTTGGCGACCGATTTGTCCTTTTGAAAGCTCCCTCCAAGCTGATTCTGTTTAAACATATTGTAAACATAGACAGTTCCGATATACGTTTCTCGCTTCAGTTGCTCAAAATAGTATGAACAGACTAACAGTATATTGTAGCTTGACATTGAAAATTTGGAAGTTTGAAACCTAGCTTCGTTCGGGATACTTTGTCGTGATTGGTCACTTGTTTGTGTCATTATATAAGATTATATTAATTGGCTTATTCGAGCAACAAAGCTATGAACTTTTTGAGCACTTGCTAAAAATATTGCAGAGTTGATCAAATGAATTCCTCAACGTTAGCGAATGAAATGATTAACACTCTTGACAACGCAATATTGGTGCGGCTGTAAAAACACCTTATTGCAAAGTTTTGGGTAAATTGTTAGTCAAGAGACAAATAACGTATTTTGAAAACACCCATGCAGAAAGTAAGAAGCCAGGCAGGCAAGCAAGCAAGCAAAGCATGGAAAACAAGCGAGGAAGCCAGCACGGCAGCCTATAGGGAAGCAATCAAGCACACAAACATTGAAATAAATACACAGAAGAACGAAAACAAAACCAGACAAAATAAAACAAAATATTTTACATTACCTGTGCTTACTGAGATTGCCAGCACTTGAGAACACACATGAACACTCCTCACAGGAATAAATACGATTGTTACCAGAATGTTGCTGCAAATGTTGAATATATAACTCTCGACTAGAAAACTTGGCTTGATCACAACCACGACGACGACACAGAAACTTTTTCTTCATGGAACTGACATCTTTGGCGTTCTTTTCCGCGTGCGCTTGTTTGCAATGGCGGACTAAATTACCTACAAGCAAATAATAAAGAATAATGTCAAACAGTTCAAGTGTAGTCGCTACTCTCGTCTGAAAGGATCGTGTTCTTGCCAAAACTTGATTTCGGCAATGTGCATGTTCAAACACACGCAAAAAATTATAATCTATTAAGTATTTAAAGTATGTTACAGGAAATAAACTTTTTTGTAAGTTGTCACGCGATTACTTCAAAAATAAATATTGCAAGCTGCGGTAACATGTCAGACCAACTGCAACAAGTTACCCAACTTGCCTTGAAATTATTGAAAAAAGCTTCGTGTAATATAGCCTTCAGGATCGCTTTCCATTGAGGCGTTCTTCACAGATACGTGAAAGTTTAAATTAAAAGAAAAGTCGATTTAAGCATACAACCACGAAATGGAATGTTCAGAATTAAATGTTTAAGTATTCCAGCTTCCAAAGATTTAAACTTTTCCATGCGTGAGAAGACGCAACAATAGAATGCAGCCCCTTAGCCCATGAAAATACGAACTTGCCAGAGGAGAGAACTCTCTTGTTTGCCAGTGATACCTCCTCATATCATTGTGCAAAAAAACTGTCGAACACTAAAATGGTTTGCCCAATTACCACCGCACTCAAAGAGTGAAAACGTCCATTAACATGTTTAAGACAGCTGATTACCAGTAGTCACAAATTGAGTTTGCTTCATAAATTTAAAGTTTGTACATTACCAACATTCAAAACAGCTTCTTGGCATAGTAGGGAACTTAAGATTCTAAGACGCAGCTCAACGACGCGAACGTTGAAATAAGCACTTTTCATTTTAAATACAAACTCTCAAACGCTAAACAACACATTTGTGTTGCTATAGCAATCTACATCTCAAATATTACGAAGGAAAACTTTTCCTGAAATCCAGAATAAAAAGCTTGTGATATGTCCCCATGCATGTATGTCCCTGTACAAAGTTCACCTTGTCTAAGACTTCAGTTTTCGAAAATCACGTCGCCCTGACCAGAACAAAAAGTAGAACGCGGTACATAAATTTCTCCAAGCACAGCAGAGGCAGTTTCCAGAGTCATAATAATGCTGAAACGTTACCGTAGTATCAGTAATGCTGTATTTCAGTTTGCAAACAATGTTTTCAGCAAAACGTAAACTCAATATTCACGGTGGCGTCGCTGAGCTCGCGTGGTAGAATCGTAAGGTCCCCGATAACAATATGGACATCAGGGATTCACTTTCTTAAGGGATTCGTAATCAATTTCCAACAAAATTTACTCCGTAGTTAGTCGTTTGCACATGCCTATCACGTCTGTAAACTTTCGTCAAAATCTGTGCGTTGTTACGAGAGATATACTGCTTGCAAACCAAAAGTAAACAAAAAACGGACAGACAAACGAACATGGAAGCAAACTAAAAAGCACAAAGCAAGCAGACAAACAGACAGACTCACACGCAAACAAGAAACAAGCAAACAAGAAAGCAGGAAAACAAACACAACAAAGGTGGACACGTGATAACATAATTGTTGCAGAGGAAAGACGTAAAATTTGGCTTCAGTAAAATACAAAACGCCTTAGCAATTTCGTAGGTACGACCATAGGAGGTTATAAAACATTTGTGCAAGTTTCCTGTCACAAAGAAACAATGAACAAGAAGAGCACGTAACAAGCAAATACACCAGCAAACAAACCAGCAAACAGACAACTAAACAAACAACTGACGCTGGCGAGAATGATAACCTTCCGGAGAAAATTTGAAACCTTACGAATTTGGTTTCAGACTTTCAGCCACGAGAAAAAGTTAATAGAAGTTCGGTGGACAAAGGCATTCGACGCACGATCAAATACTATTAGCTGTACGGACACATGATTTACACTGTAGTGTACATTCATACTGAAAAAAGAGTACCTCGTTGAGTGAAGGTTTTTTGACAATAGTTGCAGCTAAAAGGTCTGATTCCCTTATGAACAACGGCTTGATGCCGACGTAGGAGATTCTTCTGAGAAAATACTTCACCACAATCGCTGCACGTTATTGGGACCACAGTTACGTGCGTTTTCCGATGCACCTAAAATGAGAAAGAAAATCATTACGCTGCGAAGCTGCGAGATCCCACCTTGTATAATGCCTTCATATACTTTCAGTTTTGGGTTTATATGGAAACGGGGCTGGCCCGGTTTGGTGAGATGCAGGTACAAGCGAGCCGCCGGGATCTTACTGAGATGGCACGAAACTTCCGATACGAATGGAACAAGCAAGCAAGCCCAGTCAGCCAAGAGAAAGTGTTTTGATGACTTAGTCTTTTTGGTGCTATCCTTCAATTTCGAACGCCGAATATACAACAACAGAATGTTTTCATTACGCTATACAGCTAAAATATTGAAAAAATAGCGAATTTCAACGCAAAAGCCAGTCAAGTGCGTTATAAAAAATTCTTATCCCAGCAAATCGAGCTAGCTTGATTTACGTCAAAACGCAAACTCGTTCCTAGGGCCTTTCCTGTTAATTGTTCCACTTTAGAAAGGGCTTGGACTTGGCTGATCGTTTCTGACATCCTGTTGGTTGATTTATTTGGTTCCTATTTCTTAAAAGTCGCGTATAATTTAGAGCTTGTAATTATTAGAAGCACTTGATAGAGCAACGAGCCAACGACTCGTCAAAACCGGAAAAAAGAACCACAACAACATCATAACCTTTTATCATATACTCAAGACTGTTCACTAGAAGAGGTTTTAAACAAAATGTAGGAAAACTACCAAAATTTAATATCAATTGAAGTCGACGAAACATAGCCAACCGGCCAAACTTCTCTTGGAAATGCGCCACATTGGAAATAATTTAGCGCATATAAATCACTGCAGTAATTAATTCTACATCTGGAAATTCCGGGTGTAAAACTAGCCAAGACCAGGGCCTTTCCTAACCGCCAAAACCAAAAGGAAAAGCCCAGGGAACGATGTCGGTCAATCGGCGGGAAAGCTCAGTACCCTGTCTAGCCGAGCTAGCCCGGCTCATACGGACAGGCCCGAAAACTATGAAGACTAACTTATCCATACCTGTGCACAGGCATTATCCTAATTTATGCATATACCGTATTTCCTCGATTGAACGCCCCATTGAATAAGCACCTTCCACTCTCGGAATATTCTTGACGAAAGACTTTCTTATTTTTGACAAGATTTTGTGTGTCCTGCGTAACTGAGGAAAGACAGGACAACAACTTGCGGCTAAATAGGCTTAGAGCCGCAATATTCGTAAATGCTTAAAAGTATGCATGAAGGCAATGGTATCTGTTTGATGCATGGTTTGATGTCATCATCAACCATGGCTTCAAATTTAATTGCTCATAATATCTTACTTCGAGATAGTGTGTAGCCGATATGATGGCTGACTAAAATGAATGTAACTTAGCAAGTTACAACGCAGGAGCCAAAGTTTTAGCACTTTAGAATGTAGAGCATTCATCATGAGACATCTATTGATGGTTCTCATTCTACGTCATCACCGCCATTTTGGATGAAGTTGATAACTTTAGGTTTTTCCCAGTTTGCAATTCAAATTTCATCCAAAATGGCGACATTGTCTTTCTCCTTTTAATCTCATGGAAACGGCTACACCACCTAGCAGTTGCAACTACGTTGACTGTACAGCACACCAGGATGCCAGCGAATAAAAGAATGACTCAAAATCTCGGAAGCAGGGTTTCCCGAGATGAGCTGCTGAACAATATGATTTTTGCACTACGTTCACGTTCACCCGTCGACGTAACTCACTTTTTTGTTGGCGATAATTGAATCGGAAAACAGTTTCTTCTTCGTCTAATACAAGGTTTTGCGGAAACTGGTATTTGTATTAGACGCTTTAAACACCATGAAAACATTCAAGCCTGGTTCTCATATGCCTGCGGTATGCCAACGGGCTATTGACGGTAGCAGTTGAACAACATAATTCACAAAAGAATGGATGCATCAACAGGTGTGAACAATGATAGCACCGGTATAACGCAGGCATATGTGAACCAGGCTTCAAAGAACATAATTTCTTCTTCACTGATCACCGATAATGGATGTAAAAACAACACCGACCAATTACGATGCATGAAAACCAGACAAAAAATTAGCAAAGTAGTTAAATATTACTGCAAAACAAACCTCTAAATCTTTCTGCGACTGAAACGTCTCCGTGCATTCGGAACACTTGAACAAACTCGCCTCCTCATTATTTTCAACGAGCGAAAACGAACGTTTCCGATGTTTTCTTTCGTGCTTGCGTAGATTACTGATGCTCGAAAAAACTTTGGAACAAATGCTGCAGGTGACTCGAGACGACTCCGTGTGACAAGTCATATGCTCTTTGAGATACGAACTGGTGTAGACCTTCTTACATACAGGACATTCTGATGTATGCGACGTGTCGTAATGTTGTTGCCGTTCTTCCATCGTTCTGAAACTACTTCGACAACTTGCGCATCTAAAATGACGAAAACCAAAAGAAAGACTTTAAGGCACAGCCACTAAGCCGGTAGATAGAACTCTATCTTATGTTTATGTTTATGTCGCAAATGAGAACCAGGCTTTAGCAACATTTCATCAACATTGGACTTACCTATAAATTTTACTAAGGTGCACTTTTTTTCCTGTTTCGCCGGCGGGGCCAATTCGAGTAAATGCGTCATTCTGTGAATTTTCTAAATCAATCACAACTAAATTATAAATCTAGTTTGACACCCCAATACAACCGTAATTGTAGGATCGGGAAGTCCATGAAACTACTGTAACAAAACTACAATTCTTCTTTAATGACTCAAATACATCCGACCACCTACCTACTAAAGCCTGGTTTCCACATAGTCGTAAATATCGTAAAGATAGAGTCACGCACTTTCTAAGCATCCGAAATCAAGCAATTCAAAAGAAATTATTAGGAAAGAAATTAGTGGACAACATGCATGCTTTCTATGAGATATACTAGAAGATAGAATATTTTGGCCGTTGAGATATCGTGACTCTATCTTTACGAAGTTTATACATGCCTTTGCCAAACTGACTCACACACTGAGCTAGGGTGTAAATTTACTATATCGCATACGTTATATGGAAACCAGGCTTAAGCGGTCACCCTCTATTAAACACGTCCAAACGTACTTCGGTCACTTTTACTCACAACGTCTCTAGTGTATCGCAAAGCCTAGTCCCCACTAGCCATATCGTCGGCAATTACCGCCGCCTAATACATGGGACCATTTGACCGCCTACATACATGCCTTTGCTAAACTGACTCACACCCTGAGCTAGGGTGTAAATCTACTATATCGCATACGGCAGGAGGAGAAGTATTAGAGAGTTTTAGCAAAGAGTACGAGTACGACTGCGACTACGAATCGTCTACGAATACGAGATTCGACCGCCAGAGACCTGTCACGAAGAAGTCGTACTAGTAGTCGTTTCCGTTTCAAAAAAA
>JAODVM010042003.1:0-18478 GCA_025400095.1 Phenganax marumi
AATAAAGTTCTCTTACTTTTAACTGATGTGCCACAAATGGTTTCAATGAATAATGAAATTTATAGTTTACAATACAGTGTTTATGTTATTGGATGACGAACCATTTTATACATTGAAAACTGCTTTAAACACATTATTTTTGTCAACTGAATTAAATTACCAACATTATTTGTTGACTGTTGGTTGTAACACAATTGGTATTTTCATGATTTCTGAAAGAAAATTTAAGATTTTTGATTCTCACTCAAGCGATTTATATGGCATACCAGAAACATACAGACATTCATTTTTCTTCCAAACTGCACAAGTGTACTTGCACAAAGCAACACAGTAAGCAATACCTTCAGATTCAGAAATGACAAATGCACAAAGCCACACCTATCTATTCACAATCTTCGTGACGTGAGAAATACTTTTACTATGTGTCATCCATCACACCCAGTAGTCTAATATGTTGCTACAAACACACGCAACGTAGACGCATGTACGCATTTGCGTACCTCTTTTTTGTTTTTATTACTTATCACAGCAATGAGATGACAATAGTGTTTTTGACTCTAGCGTAAATAGAAGCTCCAGTTTTAGCTTTACTTAGCAGACATAGCACCTGTAGGGCGCCCACCAAAACACACATTTTTTAGAAGTTTCTGACACTGTTGATATTACTCTAGTGCTCAAACAGTTCATTTCAAGACTATTTAATAGAGCTATTTATCATGATTAATACAACTTCAAGCATTGTATGTTATTTCAGCTATAGTAGTCTATGCAGCAAAAATAATTTTGGGAAACTTTGTTTTTGTTCAAAAAATTCTTATCTTGAAGTTTACTTCATTTGATAAAACTTTTAACTTGTGCAAAGTTTTTAAGAAATATTTGAAAATGCAAACAAGATATAGCTATAAAGTAGAATGAATGGCCATTCTGTCACAAAAGTAGTAATTGCAATAGACATGTGTGTGTGTGCATTTATGATACTCAATACCAGATAAAAGTGAATTTCAATTGAAGTAAGACAATCGACATTTGCTTTTCTTTGTCCTGTACACATTGTCCTACAGAACACCTTGTACATGTCTTACTAGTAAAAAGGGTTATTTTGCAAAAACTTCTCCTAACTTTATGTGGCACTACACAACAGAACAAATCATCCTTAGATAAGGCTAAAAAAACAAGTTTTTCTGTAAAGCTGATTGAATTACAGCTCTAGGTGATTACGGGAGGTGGAAAAAGATAACAATAAAAAAAGTTGCTCTGCCAATCGCTTTTTGTCTTCTGGAAAGAATGCAATATTATCAGATTGTCGCTGAGAACATACAAAACCACCATGCACAATTTATCAAACACCTTAACAGATTCCCTCTAAACTTTGCCACAATATAGAACAATAGCAAAGACCAAAAACAGCATTTGCCTTTTTAAGGTGAAAACGAGAGCATGTTTGTCAAAGGTGCTTTCATCATGTGGAGGAACGTCAAGTCATTTCTGGATAATATGACAACTTCCAAATGTCCATGAATGTAAATTTCTTTGACAAAAGAATACATAACAATGTTTCTTCAGAGTACTCAATCATGATAAATATGGGCAATCCCTGACCTTGATAATGGCACACTAGTTTACATTAAACTACCAATGCTGACTGACACACGATTGTCTAAAAGTACCATTTTGTTGCATTTTGATGTAAATGGAATTACCATGAATTTTAAACTATCCTATACAGACTAAACCAACCTACCAGGGATCATCAACGCTGAGTTTCTCTTTATTCAGAAACAGATTTATGCAGTCATCTAGATTTATGGTTTTTCTCTCACCAACTTTACGATCCACGCTCTCGTGCTGCTTTATTTCCTAGATATGAAACAATCACTGCAGCGAATGATAAATCAAATGGTATAACATTATAGTGGTACATCGCGATGCCTTAAAAATTCATTCAAAAATTGGCTTCTCATATTCAAATGTTCTACACATATCAAGCAATGGTTTTACATGCAAATTACACTTCACATAAGCACCTGTGCTTTTAGTCACATGTTAAACATTCAGTGACATTTTGGATTCAAACATAACATGACAAACTGCTTTTAGATAAATGTAATTACATAACAAGGTAATGGAAAGTGTCTAAGTCAGGTGGAATATTCATATAAGAAATTGTTTAAATAACACCATTGAACTGTACCTCAGCTTTTGAGTGATCATAATATTTTGCTCTCATTTTTGGATACCAATCAAGGGCAATATAACTACGTCCTACAAGTAAAATTGAAAAAATGACAGCAGTTATATAAAAGGCAGCCTTAACAACTGAGACAACTTGAACATTTGAGAGAAGCTAGGCATCTAATTTCTTTCCTCTGCAGAGGTTTCTTATTAATGCATGTAGAAAACATATGAAAGTGTAAAACCTCTACCAAAAGTCAACACCACGACATGAAAAACTCAGAAATGTAAAGTCAATCTGATAACTGAATGTGGGATATTATGTCTTTGTTTTGAATCTCCATTAATAGCTGCGTAAATATTGATCGCAAGAGATCCAAGTATTATAAATGAAAATGTTTGGTGGATGAAAACGTCGCGCTCGAAAGTAATGTGAAGAACTTTGAGAATGCATAAATTTGCATAGGGCCAATAGTTCATCAAAAGAACCTATCATTCTATGCAAGATTTTTAGAAAGTCTTATTTCTGACTATAGCATATAGTTATCATGCACCTGCAGTGGAAATTTGCAACACTTTAGAATGAAAAATGCTGAGAAATTCAAAACCTAACACTTTGTGACAAATGACCACGCATTTTTCCAATGAATACTGGCATAGTCTTGGGGTCTTTGTTTGCAGCACCTTGTTTGTAGTTATGCCAAAAAGTTCGATTACTCACTGGAGGAACTTCATATAAGCTCTGAAGAAGAGAGCTGTCTAATATAAAAACAGAAAACTTGCAGACAATTCTACTGTCAGTATGATTGGAACAATGTTTTATATGTGTGGGAACGACACACTTAACAGACACTCAATTGTCTTAAACCTTTCAGTTATCCACTATAAATACAACATATATGAAACTTTGACAAACTAAACCATGACAAGCGCCCAAGTCAACTGTTATGGCCGGAAAACAAGAAAAACGAAAGAAATGACAATGAAAAAAGAAATCAAGTCTCCTTTTTCTTCACATACTATTAGCCCCCGGTTAGCACAACACGTCTGATTCGTCTAAACATAACAGACGTCTTCCAATATAAATATTCCCATTATAACGGAAACAAAAGAACTTAGATTCAATGACTTTAAAAATTTATTGATGATTCTTGATGAAGTTTCACAATGTGCACACCTGATATTCGAAGAGGTTTCCCATCATCTTTTAATGGATCAATGTCAGCACTACCATAACTATTCACAGTGCACATTGTAAACAAAGTGGGTGCAACCTTATCACAAGATTTTGTTTCACCATTGTCATCATTGTCATCCTGTAAGAAATAACATGCACAATGAGTTGTCTCATCAATGTAGAATAAGTGTACAATAAAATCTCCACAGCAAATAAAGGCAAGAGTGGTCGGGCAACTCAGCAGAAGTTTCTATGAAGTATAATGTGTTACGAGAATGTTGAATATATTCAATCTGTTCTCTGTTTTGACAAATTTAATGTGAATATTCCAACAGTATGGGGAAGTATAGAGTATATTGTGGTGTTTTGCTTTATTTTTAATAGTATCTGAAAAGGCTCTTTATCAAAAGCTCAATAAACTTTGTTTATTGCATTATGTTACATACACAAACTCACTGCAGGTCAGTTTACCATGCCTCTGTGGTACATACCAAAGTTATATCATTTATATCTTCAAGTTTTTCATCTTGTGTTTCATTATTTTCTACTTCATCATCTTAAATATAATGAGACAACACAATGATATTTTACAATTTTAAACTTGAATTTGATGATAACACAATGTATGCAGCTTGCCACATTGGTATTTCACATCAATCCACTAATCTTCGATGTATATAATATCAATCAAACTGAAAGTCACCACCTAGTTAGACATAAATTATACATTGGAGGTCAAATAAATTCAAAGACTCCTGGATCTTACCCAACTTTTCAGCTTCCTGCCCTCTTGACTTCTCAGGTTGTTCAGAAACAACTACAAACCTTCTACAATGAAACCAAGAAAAAGATGAACAAATCTAAAATTCCAACACCTTATAAAAATAACAAGCTTGTCCACATTAATTTTTCAGTGCAGTGCAGCCCGGTAGAGTTTAGAGTGGTGTGGAGGGCGAAGGAGAACTTATCTAAAAATTGCAAGGTAAGTTATGCATATGTGTTAGATAAAACTAACAGGGAGTGAAAATGTACATATATAAAACTGTACAAGAGATTAGAGAAATTTCATATGTTATTTACACAAAAACAAATCTCAATTGAAAGGCACTTCACCTCATTTTTTTAAGTACAGAGTCATACAAGTCTTGATATGTTGTTGAATCTGGAGTGATGTTCACAAACAATGGCGTGCCAAACAAGTTTGATGATGTTGAATAACCACCAGTCCTGCAAGACAACATGGTTGTACAGACTGTGATTACTGGTCAACACCAGTGCAGGATGAGGTTATCCTCCATGATTGTTGTGAGATTTGCACATTTCATGGATAAGTGTAATAAAGTTAACCCTTGTTTCACTGTAGTTATCATATAGAACTATTACCAGATTGTTTTCCATGCAGCATAGCATCATCCATGCACTTGGGAAGTTGCTTGACTTTTGGAAAGCATAAAAAGACATGAGACACAGGCAAGTGATTTTTTACACTTTCCATAAGCTACCCAACATCCCACATGCATGGACAACACTATCCTGCAAGGAAAACCATTTGGTATTCCTTTAATAACTGTATGACTGACTGATGCGAATTTTCGCCCCTCATCACAGTAGTGCAAAGTTGCTTTGAAATCATTAAAAGTGACATTTAATTCCCATTTAGAAAGTTTTCAATGTAAAAACAAAATCGTTGGGTAAAATCGTCTATTGTTTAACAGAAACAAGGCACATAGTCATGTGGGTAACAAGAGAAATTTGCAAATAGTTGACCCAGCAACTGACAAAATGTTTCCCTGGAGAGTAAATCGTCTGGGCCTGGTTGAACGAAGCCTATTTAGATTGAATGGTGGATAGGACTGAATTAAAAACGCTTAGACAAATGATTGTTAGGTGCCAACACTACATGATGCTTGGTGCCAACACTACAGCTAAGTACATAACTGCTGCATACAGTTAAAAAACATTCAGTTTCAGTGGTCAAGAAATAAATAAATATCAATTTTATTTTGAGCTTATCCACCATTTAAGCTAAACGCACTTTGCTTAACCGGCCTCTGGTATTAGAAAGAGTAAAATACATAAGTAGGGTGCATTGTGCTACATTGCCTCCATTCACTTACTTTTTCTCTCGCAAGTATACAGGAACATTAATCCTCTCATTACTTAGTGCTTCTTGGACTTCATATCTAAAACAGAAGCAGTGGAAACTTAAGACAGTAAGTCAGAGATTATTCAAGATTATTCATTACATTCTTTCAGTCCCCAAGCAAGAGAGCAAAGTTGGTACCAACTTTCCACAGTGTTGCACAACCAGGAGATGAATTTATGAGCCAAGGATAAGTTTAAATTTTCACGTATCTTTTGAGTGGAAATTTTATTGTTGCGTGTTAAGACAGGACTGATATCTATTCATCTGCAGTGTGACTGGCAGGTAAGGATTTTTTGGTTTTTAATTATTTTCGCATACAAAGGAAGCGTTGTCATGTTTGGCTACATTAAAAACGAGGACTTTCTCATAGTTAATGTACACAAATTATACCGCTTACTTTTCTCAGTATATCGACCTATTATGTACTGGGTACGATTACGCACATAGTTTATATTTTAGTGTGAACTTTATTGAGCCATCCATTTTCATTGCGGCAAGCGATTACTGCATGCAGCTATTTCTCGCAGGGCACCTAACTAGCTTAGTGATATCAAAGGCAACACTAAACAAAATTAGATAAATTTTTCTAATCAAGTGCAAATATTCTTAATTGCTTCTATGGCTAAATAAGATGAATAAAGATCTACTACATCACCCAGAAATATGGCTATATATAACGACTGAGCACTGTCTGAGTACTGTATAGGTTATCTCCAATGTGCAAGCAAGCAAGGGAACATGTGCAGTGGATGGTGTTTTAGAAAACTCATGCCATAGCTCAAAGTAACAATCTGACACTGGTACATAAATCTCAAAAATGGTTTGTGAAATGGATAAAAAAATCATATCTACGAAATCCTTCAGAAAACTTTACGCATATATTTGGTCAAAAGAAACTTACATGAAAATATCATCTCTGTCAAGGATGTTGCTCAAGCTGTCCATTAATGAAAATATCTTGTGGAATCTGTGGTTATAGACATCAGCGACAAGCATCTAAAAAATAAAAACTTACTGAGAGACCTGATAAACCAAGCATACTTTGGAAGAGCTCAAAATTGTCAAGAACTCGCTTTTCGGTCTTGATTCTCCCTTATTGTACGGAGACATGGACAGTATCTTTTATTCCTTGAATTTTTCTGCATTTTTAAACTATCTTATTAATCACTGTGACTCCTTATTTCTTTCTTTTAGGTCAAAGACTAATTCGAAATAAAGTAGACAATATGCTGGCATGTGTCTGCTGCAACATGTAATCCGAGACATTCAGGATCGGAAGTGGTTGTTCCTGTAGGTGCGACGTAACATTTGAATAATGTGATGTAACACTTCGGTAGTGTTGTGGACTGTCTGCAAAGACTTAACGGATAGAATTGCAACTGAAATCATCCTTGTGATGGAGTGCAACCACACCAGTTAGAACCAGAATTTCGTACATGCATAAATTGGGGTCGTTGAGTGGAAAAAGCGCACTGCTCACACCTTCACACCTTTCACAAAGAAAACATCACTGACATATATGAAGTGCTTAGATGGAGAACTAGCAGTGTGCTCCACAACAAAACATGGTGCGTTTTGGCACATCCACCTCTCATTGACCCTCTTCATATCCGCCTCACATCCACTTCATATCAAAACTTGACATTGCTTCTCTGAAGCTTCTTTAGCGCTTCTGCAGAGCTGTCGAACATCTGCAAAATAGTCAAGTGGCGATAATGTATTTTGAAGAATTAAAGAATATAATCCTGTACTGAAGGGCTACAGTACTGGTTAGAACATGATTTTTGTAGATCTATAAATTGAAGTTGTACAGAGAAAACTTTGTCCAATATATTTGTAGCGAGACGATTTGATGTGTAAGACTTGCCTCGAAAAAGTATGCAGTTGACTCTCGGTAAACTTTGGTGAATGTACAAAAGTAAGCAAAACATTTTTTCCTTATAACTTGAAATTTACAAGCATAGTTGGATGTCTTGCTGCAAAAGACTTGCTGGACCGCACTTTGCTTGAATGCGTGCATGGTGGAGGTGCTCTCGGGGTTCTGCTGCAGATGCTTCACAGAACTTCATGAAAATCCCCCACAGAACCACCATCCTGCATGCATACAAGCAAGGCACTGTATTACACGTCTTTGCAGCGAAGTGTCAAAATATGCCTGGTAAAGTTTAAGATATAAACGAAAATGTTTTTCTTCAGTTTATTTTTCCACCAATTCTTATGAATCAAAAGTCTAACAACCAACATATTCAGCAAAGTTTTCTCTGTGAAAGCTGCAAAAAGTGTGCTACTTGCTATTCGACAACCCCACCTTATAGAAAATACAAAAACCTGATTCTAATTTGTACTGTAGCGCAGGAATATACGATCATAATTTTTAACTTTCAACATCAGTAATTAGTATTCAATCTATTTACAGACGTAGAACAATTCTGCAGAAGCCCTAAAGAAGCTCTACAGAAGGAATGTGAGGTAGATGTGAGGCAGATGAGACTCTACATACAGAAGCAATGTGACGTGGATAAGAGATGGATGTGAAGGAGATATAATGTGGATGTGAGGCCGATGAAAGGTAGATGCGCCAAAACAAACCATTCTTCATTGTGGAGCAGGCTGCTGGTTCTCTATGTAAACTCTACAACCATGTCAGTAAAGTTTTCTGTCTGAAAGGTGTGAACAATGTGCTTTTCCACTCAACAACCTCTGTTTAAACCCATACGGAAATCTGGTTCTAACTGTTATTATTGTGCTCCATCACAAGGATCACTTTGTTACTTAACATATATTATTGGGATTCCATCCACTAAGCCTTCACAGATGTCCAGTACGTCACGTTAGCATTACGTCACACAATGCAAACGTTACGTCACACATTACGTCACGCTCACAAGGACAGTCACTTTCAATCCTGCATGTCTTGGGTTACCTACTTACAGCGAGTAACAGAGTTTATAAAACTACAAATTAGCTTTTGAAACCCACAGGTTGAAACACCTATGAAGACACTAAAGCTTTATTTTGCTACCCTTGTACATTGCAACAATGCTTTAAACTATCTTTTTGTATGTATAGTATATAAAAGTCAGTTTAACAAGATCTCACAAAAAGCTATGCTGCTTACTCCATCGACATTCTATCTTTATAGGATAAATTTATGTTATTCCTTGGTCACCACAAGCAATTTCTCATAATAGTTAGGCAGAGGAGCTGAATTTGATTGTGGTGGGAGATCAGAGTTTTGAACTGCAACAATCCATGCAGTCAAGCAACATGCTGACTACATTGCACAATGCAGTACCAACAAAAATCTCAGTGTAAATGAAATGTCTTGTACACATGCACAGCATCAAGCACAATGTTCAGATTTTTATTTCACTTTTTTCATCCAGTATAAACATGAAGGTTAGATTGTGGCTCCAAGAGCTGATATTTTTGTAATTCTTAGGTTCTTGTTTTTTTTGCACACAATCACAAGATACACAAGCGACCCAATGGGAGAAATGTACCTTAACAATTGTCTTTTACATGGATAAAACATGGATAAAAAATGCTTTGCAAGCTATGGTTTGCATGAATCGAGAAACCTATTAATTCCCAAGCATACTGAAGTTGTTGGGCATATGTAAAATAGAAGCTAAGAATGTTAAAACACACTGAACAAGACAAAATCTATTGTTTGTGTTTGCTAATTACTCAAAACGCTTGTCATGATTTTCAGTGCTTTTACAGCCATTTTTATAGTACAGGAAACAGCAACTGGCTAAAGAATTTGTGCAATATACAAAAATAACATTGCTTAAAACAACAATGACTGTCACTTTTCTAAGGCAGAAAGGCAGAGGTAAACTCAGTTATCAAATCTTCAGACTTCAGTTTAGGCAAATAACAATGTATCCATTGCGGTGGCAAAACAGAGCTTGTGAGGGCCCTTAGGAGAATTTTATTTGAGGGCTCCACCTCTCACCCCTCGTTTCCTATTTCAAGACATCATTGGACTGCCACAAGTTACAGATTGTCTGAAATCTGGTAGAAATCTTAGAATATCATTTCTTGCAATTCATTTAAAGTTTGAATTTCATTACATTGTCATAGGTTCATTACTTTTCCAGCATATACAATGAAAATATTTCCACAGCAAGATACTTGGTGAAGACTTCCTATACTACCAAGATCTAGTGTCTGGGGAGGTGCCCCAGAACTCTCATGGGGTGTATGGGGGACTATGCCTACAAACGTATGGAGGCTAGGGGTGGGTCTACAATTTTTTAGACAAACTAAAATTTTCTAGAACCTATACAGCAAAACTTTATAAAAACCATTGTGACTGATACTTGATACTTAATGAGAAAATGCGTTACTATACTATGGAGGGATGAGTTCAGTTGGTGTGATGATGACAACAAACTTTGTCAACAATGTAGATGCAGAAGTGTAGGAAGATGGTATGGAGCTGTTTCAGCAGACTATGGGAATTGTGGACGAATGCAGTAGAATCAGTAGAAAGCCTCCAGTAGTAGATAGATAAAAAAATTATTGTTAAGGAATAAGCATAGGGTTAGGTTGCTGATTGAAAATGGTATAGCAGAGCACTATTGGTGTAACGGTGGAAATGTTGAAGGAGACAGTATAGGCTCTATACTAAAGGTAATAGAAGATAGAAGGTAGTTCATATGGGAATGATGGCTTACTATGAGTATGACTGATAGAATGGTAAAGAAGCATCACTAATAAGCTGCACATGTTGGTTGGGTGTTTAGATACAACCTGTGTAATATGTGCCCATGCTGCACATGCCCAGCTAAGGAGAAGCCTTTAAACACAATTTTGTTTTGTGAAAAATTTTTATGAGCTGCAGATCTTTCCAGATACTATAGAAGACTTAGTTTCATCAGTATTCGTTTGGAGGATACACCATGTATATTTATTATTGCAAAGCTTTCGGTCCATTAGCCCGGACCTTCATCAGTGCAACTAACTTGAAAAGATTGATACGTCATTTTTAGATCACAATTGTCGTGATCTGTTTGCTCGCGCTTTTTAATTGTTTTAATTAAAGCACGCCCTGATGAAGGTCCGGGCAAACGGACCGAAAGCTTTGCAATAATAAATATACATGGTGTATCCTCAAAACGAATACTAATTATGCTTACGTTGTTGCATATATTGTGATTCATAATCACTAGTATCATTTCACTGGCAAAACCAAGTATGTTTTTCATAATTTGCTCCGAGTTCTCTATTTTCATGTCAAGAACACCTATGGATTTTAGAGAGAAAAGTTAAGTAGAAATTAATTAGTGGAATATAGAAGGAAACTGCTTTAATCGTTAGGATTTATGATGCACAAGTTTCATCATAACTAGCAACAGTGTCTGTAACCTGGGGTACTGGAATCCTTTGTTACCCGATGATTTAAACAAGATCAGATAAAGTACCTAGTAAACTGTGCACACAGCATTTAGGAATATCACTTTCAGCGAAAAAACAATCCTGAACTTTTTCTTGTAAAACTGCAAAAGATTAAAAACAGAAATAGTACTAGCTTTTATTGTTGGAGATCTGTAGTTAAATCCTCTTTTTGTGTTTTTACCTGATACGGCTTCAGCGACTGTTTTAGAGAAGTCAAAACATAACCGTGTGTCTTTTAGCATGTTTGCACTTTGAGGAGCATTCCATAGAGATACAACTAAGAATTTAACATGAAGTGAAGATGATGGAGAATAGAATTAGTATGGAAACATAAGGATCTTACACTTGAATTACCTGATCTAAGAGATAATTCAAATAAGTTATTTCTTTCGTATCATTCAAGAGATTTCCTTATACTTACTATTCTTCAGGAATTTTACGTGATCGTTGTCTACGTTTCTGTGTTGGAGATCTTCAGTTTTTGATTCGCTGGAAGATGGTGGAGTTAGGCATTCCATGTCTGTTTGTTGAATTAGGTAAAATTAATGTAAGAACATACAGCTTGCTAAAACTTGCTATGACTTTATGACAAGCCTTTTCAAAGAAAACAAATTTCTAGCTACCTTCATTGGTATCCATTGACGTAGTGGTGTTGTCCCCTCCATCTTCTGCATGTAATGACAGTTTGGCTTTGATTAACTCCTCTTTGACTAGAAGTAGTTCTTTTTCAAGCGCTTGAGCCTATTCAGTGGCAAATATAAGCAATTTAACTTGTTCTGTGGACAAAGTAATTCTTCATTTTTACCTTTGATTTCCAGTGAATCGTATTTTCTGTTAAGTTTGTAATCAACAATTTTGCAAACACTTCTCCCCTCAAGTGTTGAGGCTTTATTCTGATGATGGATATTGCCTGAAAAGCACAAACTTTGCTTCATTGTTTGAAGACTAGAGATTTCAAATAAGAGAACAACGGTTTAATACCAAAGCTGTTTTCAAAATCTCTTCGTAGTATTTCTCCAACGTGTCCGGTAAAATCTGATTTTCTTCATTACTGTCCATGATTCAAACGTCGACTATTCAAAACGATCCAAAATTTTTGTTGTTTGGCTTTTCCCCATTGGTTTTATTCAACAACAATACCTTTCGAAAAGTAGTGTTTTACATCGTGGTTTTAGGAGCTGATAACTCCATATAGTTTTCTAAAATATTCGTATGCAAAGGTCAAAGCTAAAGAACAAGCATTCGTCTTGCCTGTTTTGCAAAATAGACGAAGAAAAAGCAACTTTTTGTCGGAAATTTAAAGATATCCATTTTTAATAGAACGCCATATTGAAAATTTTTGCGCCAAAAATATTGAGATGATTTCAGTTACATATTGTACGTATTAAGATCAGTTTTTTAACCACTCCAGTTATGAATGTAATCTAGGATCAGTGTTTAAAGCGTTCCAGCAACATAAATGTGTAGGTAAGATCAGTAGTAGAATCGCTCCAGTTACATGTTATACGGCTAAGATCAGTGTTAAAAGCATTCCAGCTATTATTGAGTTATTAGATGCATGAATTGAGATCAGTGTCTCGCGTGGTGCCTCGCGGGTAGCGGATGTGGTAAAGAACTTTAAAATCACAACAAAGAAATATGGATTGTGGTCCGTGAAACTCAAAGAAAAACTTATAAACGTTCAACACGGCAAAGCTATGGGAGGAGGCTCAAGTAAACTGTCGGCAGAAGAAATTAAAGAGCTGCAAAAATCCACGTATTGTACGTATTTTACTCAGTTGCCTGCTCATCAAAATAGCAGAGCAACACCTCAACTTTTATCCCGTTTTGGCATACTTTATTTTAAATATAAATTGTTAGACCGATTGTTTGAATTATTGAACAGCGTTTTGTATTTATTCTTTCTCTTCTTCCTTGCAGTTGACAAGAAAGAGCTTCAGAAATGGTACGGATGTTCAATCGTTACTTTATCGATATTTTTACGCCTTTCTTTTGTGGGTTTACAGGTTTGTTTTTGTGCTTTCTCGATAGGTACAGAGATTTTATGAAAGATTGTCCCAGTGGCGAGTTGAAACAAGAGGTATATATAATTTGTATCATCCAAAATGTCATGGAGCGAATCTTGCACGATTTCATGCCAATATATTTTCGAGTGCTTGACCTCTTTTGAATTATTTTTTACACGTTTAAACCGATTTCCTGTTTCCCAAATCAGAGTATTGCAGAGAAATACTAAATCAAAGTATGAACAAAGGGAAACTCGTGTAGGTTGTCACTGAAATTCCGGATGGAATTATTTAATATTTCACTTATTAAAATTGTCAGACGTAAAAATATATCGACACTCATTTTTCATAGCTTTTATGTGCATAAATAATTTCATAAATCTTCAGCTATTTCATTTTTAAATTTTTTCTTTAAAACGTGTAAGAAATCTTTTGGGCATTTTGAAATGCATCTGATAAAAACATATCATTTCAAATATATGCACATAAGTGATGAGAGCAGTTATGAAAATAATATTGTAGAATATTCTACAACTGATAATAATACTGTAATAATACTTTAAAATTTGAAAAGTGTATGTACAAAATTGCTGCGTTCAATTTTCAGCTTGTGTTTGAGTAAAATATACGTTGGAGTGTATTTCTTTGCTCGTGTTTTATAATACTATTGATCTATATGATATATTAGTGTCAGTTTTATATACATTGTATAGAATTTTCTTGAGCTTTCAGTTCTTTTGAATAAATCGCTACATTGCAAAAAAAGTGTATTTGATTCATGAATGCTAAACAAACTTTTTTTATTTTTATCTTGATATATGGTCGAAGTTCGAAAGCATTTCCTTAAATTTTTAATATTTGACAAAAATCTGTTTGCTAAGCTTTAGTGTTTCTATGATTCCTTGATAAGTGGTTAGCTGTTTCTCTGTTCTCTATCAATTTGTCATCATCATAGGCAGAGTTTCCCTGGCAAATGCTGTCAGGCAAAGTATATGATATCCACTTTGAGAGCAGGTGAAACAAGACCTGATAATAGAAATGACAAATGATGTGTATAAATGCATGTAATGTCTCTACTGTAATTTTCATGCACTAGGAATTATGAAAAAAGCTGTCCTTGGCTTGTATTGTATCACATTGTTGCGAACTGAGTTTACAACATATTATATAGTCTGCTATTGTTCATAATAGTTGTTCTAGCTACGTTAATTGAATTAAAAACATGTGGTTTGAACTACGATGCAGTAATATCTTATTTAGTAGGTAGCACATGTAAGGTTTGCCCACTTGAGTCAAAATTAATGCTTGCTCAACCTTTAATTTGCCAGGCATAATGCTTTAATGATTAAGTCTTCTATTTCTGTTTGCCTATATCACTGTTTTCATTCATGTTCGTGACTAGCTTGAGCTATATGTCGTTTTGTCTGAACAACTTCCCTAAGATATTTTGATATCATCGGCCATTATTTGTGTACACTTGAGGAATATCTCAAAGCTCAGTTTGCTGTCTAAATATTAAGTACATCATCTACACTTTCCCGATTTAATAACCCATATATCACATGTTTTTTTTGTTTTAAAATTTTATTACTTTGCTGTCTCTTAGATTTATTAATTTTCTCTTCTCAGCTGCGATGTCATAAACGTTTTTTTAAAGATTTTTTGATGTATTGTTGTCATTATCAATAATGTCCATTCATTTATGATATTTAATCATGATTTTCTAATTGTTTTAAATTTTTCTCATTTTTTAGGAATTTCAGAAAATCTACCAGCAATTTTTCCCATTTGGTAACCCAACATGTTTTTCCCAATTTGTTTTTAAAGTTTTTGATAGAAATTCGGTAAGTCAGAAATATTTTTTGAGCGTTTATTTATTTGTTTGCATATAGTTTTTTGTTGGTGCACATGTTGAGCTGTTTTATTTACTTCATGTTCACATTGTCTTAGGATGGTTCGATCAGTTTTGCTGAATTCATAACAGCATTATCAATTACGTCTAGAGGAAGCTTAGATGAAAAATTAGAATGTAAGCTAGTGCTTCTGTGATGGAGCAATTTGCAATAACTTCTTGCAGCCCGTGCAGCTTTTGCTGCTCGAAATATAATAAAGTAGCCCTCCATGATTTTTTCTTTTGATTTAATATGAATATATTTTTAGGGGCATTTTCTCTGTATGATTTGGATAGAGATGGCTTTATAACCAGACAAGAAATGTTGAAAATAGTTGAAGCCATTTATTGTATGGTGGTGAGTTGTACTTTAATCTGAAACTGTTCTATTACTACCTTCATTGATAGCCCTTGCTTATGGAGAAATATATTTTGTGTGCTTATAGGGAAATTTAGCAAACTTACCCCAAGATGAAGACACGCCCGAAAAAAGAGTTGAAAAAATCTTTAAACAAATGGATAAAGTAAGAATTTGTTTCAGTGAAATGTTTGATCACCGTTTAATCGTTGTACATAGCTTACTAGAACTGGAAAAGAATAAATGTAGCTACTCAGTAATCTCTGACAGTGAAGTTAGTAAGATATCGCTGATAAATTTGTTAGACTATTCTTTCAATAAGTTAATGTATTCTTTAATTTTCCTATTTTCTTTGTTAGAATAAGGACGGCAGATTGACAATGGAGGAATTTCGTGAAGGATCAAAATGTGATCCTTGGATTGTTCAAGCTCTAGCTATAGATTTACCCCAAGATGTTGATCAACCTGTCACAGACATATCATAGAGAGGTCTGGGTATGAGTTCATTGTTTACTTATAGCACTTTTGACGTCATTTGTGCAACAACTGTCTGATATATGTAAGCACCTAGTGACGTTAGGAATGCAATATTTCTTTTGCGGTTTACACCTGATGACGTCATTTTGTACTTTTCCTTATTTGAAGGTTGGACAATCATGAATCGGTACGTTTATTTCCGTAAGTATTTATCTAATGGGCTGGGTTCAATAGTATCATGGCTTCATCTTGGCGAGAATGAAGTTATGTTT
Organism: Phenganax marumi; assembly: GCA_025400095.1. NCBI lineage: Eukaryota > Metazoa > Cnidaria > Anthozoa > Malacalcyonacea > Clavulariidae > Phenganax > Phenganax marumi. The sequence goes on from JAODVM010042003.1 coordinate 15,906, forward strand.
TGGATACAAACGATATTTTGTTGTTGGCAAGATGTGACAATGTATAATAAGAAATTGAATATTTCCTAAGTATTTTTCAATATCTCAAATATCGAGATACCCAGTCATGAAAATTTAGAGTAGTATGAACCTATTTAAGGCTGAGCAACAAAACAGTATTTAACGCATGTATTATAATGAAGTTCGAAGGAGTAGTACATATTGCTGCAGGTCAAATACGCTGATCTGAATATATGTCTGGAGCGGGAGATATTAGCTAGTGTTGATGCATAATCTCGTTCCCAGTCTCGCGTGGAGAACCTGAGTACGAAATAGAATGAGCTGTAGTATTTATGAAATCTTAATTTATCTGATTAAATCATTTAATTCTTGATGAATTCTACTAAATATTACATTTCACAGCATTGCGTATAAACGCCCCCACGAAACAGCTTCCGCAAGGCAACTTGAAGTGTCTGCAGACGTAAAATAAGCGAACTGCGGAACTCGTCTTTGTGCAAATTTCACGCCCCCACGTTTAAAGCGATGAATAATTTAAGAGTATATTTACACATTTGAAAGCTGCAAGATGTTTGCATCGGTTTATATCATGCTGTGCTTGTAGCCTTCGTGAATCGAAAATGCTTTGTCATTGTAAGTTTCTCCGTAACTATGGGCAAGAAAACTAGTAAACTGCAGCCTGATGTCGTCCAGGAACTCGTTAATAAAACTTACTGTAAGTAGAACTGTTTTTAACCTTGATAGTTGTGCTGGTTTTGAATCATCATTAATCACACTGCGTAATAAACACACTTTATTATTTTATTTTAGTTAACGAAAAAGAACTTCGTCGATGGTAAGGGAAAATACTTTGTGTTGTGTGATATATGAGACTATATGTTTCATAGTTGACGGTATAACATGCTTAGTATATTGCATCTATTACAAGCTGAATCAGCAGGGTTTAGGAAGGGATAGTTAGTTATCATTATACTTGAGACTGGCCGTGTTTCAAGTAAGTTGTTTTTAATATCAGTTCAATAATTAGATGAGCATGTGGGGTGCAAAGCACGAAACAGTATTGCTAGGGACGTTTTGTATCGCCTAATGTATTGACTTTTTAGTGTTTGGATCAAGCAAATTACTTTGCTCAAACAGATCTAGACTGGCATGATTTTAATAGACTCTTCGCTAACTCATTAGACCTAAACCCCCTACATATTGATTTAACTGTTATACGAGATTTAACGACTTAATTCTCTTTAATAATATTTTGGCAATAGATAGATTGTCTTAAAATGGGAATGATTTGCTTTCAATTTCCTTGCACAAGTTCCTCTTTCACACGAGTGCTAAAATCTTTCGTTGTTCATGGGAAATGCATAACGTATAATTGAGTCTGTTGCTTTTGTTTGCTCGTGTTTTTCCTACGCGGAGGTATTCAATCTCCCGTATGATTACTAAATTTCATCTAATTTTACAGGTACAAAGGTTTTATTAAGGGGTGTCCATCGGGAAACTTAAGCCAAGAGGTATATTCTCATGATAATATGTATCTTCTCGAGTGCTCCTATCTTTCTGTGGAATATTACGCACCACTTTTAATTTAATTGTCTTTGAATATTCCCCTTTATCTACGCATTAGAAGCGGAGATTTAAGTTAATTAGCCGTATATTGTCTTTGCTTCTATTGTATTGGCTTACGTTGCGTTCTATGTCGCAATATTAGACACTTATATTTTGAAAAAATTCCGGTGTGATTTTCTTCCTAGGAATTTGCTGGAATCTACAAGCAGTTCTTTCCCAATGGAGATCCTTCAGAATTCGCTGCATTTGTATTCAAAGTTTTTGACGAAAATAAGGTTAATCAGCCTTATACATTCTCAGTTATCGATATTATCCCAATTATGTTTATTTTTCAACCCGCGCATTCTAGAAAGTGCTAATGATTCCTTTTCCAAACACATGTTCATCGTCTGTAGTGTGTATTTTTGTTAACCAAGAGAGTTTTAATTACGTTTACAAAATCAATTGCGCCGCGTAATTATTAACGCAAATTTAATTAGAATTTAGACTTTTAACTCTATTGAGAATTACACAGTAGATTGCTAAACTGCCCGATTTATGGAGAATCATCAAACTTATTAAAACATATTTTTATTTTGAAAATAATTTGCAAACGTTTTCCTTTACTCCATGGGATTTTGTAGAAGATTGTTTGGTGTTTCCACAAAACTTTGTATTAGAACTTTTTTTATTTATTTGGTCTTGTTTATTTTCAGGATGGAAGCATTGAGTTTGGTGAATTCATCAGTGCATTATCAGTGACCTCGCGAGGCAGCTTGGATGAAAAATTACAATGTAGGACGGTGTTATAGCATACTATCAACTGCATCTATTCTCATGTACTAACACAGGATTTACACTTCTACGGCGGAATTTTTTCCATAACTTATATAAAATCAACCAAGCTTTTAAATCTTTTCATTCACAAAGTTTGTTTAAAGGCCAGTTCGTACGGGCGATTTTCGATGCGATTTTTCTCCTCTTAGAGTATGTGATCGAGTAGGCTGACTTGCGAGTGCATTAGCAGA
>JAODVM010042114.1:0-10066 GCA_025400095.1 Phenganax marumi
TGTCGTTATCTATTCTAAAACTTCAAAGTGGAAGACTTGATAGTTAAAAAAGATACTCCGTAGTTGAACATACGACTGGGATATTTGTTGTACGGTAGCTACATTGCACCTGGAAAAGCTACACGACGAAGCTACACGAAAAGCTACACGACGAAGTCGTAGGTGCCACCTACATTACAAAGAAATGTCAACGAGTCGACGTCTGTGAGGTCATACTGATATTTGACTGGGAAAGACGAGATAATTAAGAAAGATGTACAGAAATATACTTGAAGATACAACTTGGAAATTCGTTGTATGGTGCATTACACCTCTTCGAATACCTGTTGTACGCACAAAAGACTTGTAGGCGTCATAATCAACATCCCTAAACTTAAATTGGGTAGAACATCTAACACGCAATAACACTTGTTCTATTATCACAGAAAAGTGACTCGTCTTCTAGTTTTCACTTGCTGAATGTTATTTATAACTCATGTTGTCACTGACCATTTTTGGCAAGCATTAGATATTGTGGAATGAAATTTAATTTTATCACTCACTTATAGACTACGTTATACATTGAATAATTGACTGTAACCCATACTCTAATTTCAGCTTTGTTTATACAGTAGCCGTTGTCCAAAATAAACTTTATTCAGTAGTGTACTATTTTTGTTCGTTGTCGTTTATCGTATCGGACTAAGTGCTGTTAGCACCCTTAGCTCAGCGCGGTTAAAAAAATAGGTATGTGATGCGTACGTACATGTATCTGCGCAAATCGCAGCTTTTTGGCTTAGAGGTAGGCTGCATACAGACTACAGGATTTCGCTGGCTTACACTTGTACGGTGGGGGTGGACGGGAATGCACAACGATTGGATTATCGACAGACATTGGCCGTGTACTGATTAGTGATTATCTACATTCGTTATGGACATCTGTTTTGTCCTCACATTCGTCTATGTTTTACTTATTGACAGAGCGATGATATGCATTGACATGAAGGTGCAAATGTGTAAGAATGTCTTAAGTTCTCGGCATATTATCCTGAGCAGAGAAATGATTAAATAACTAGGGATCGAAAGATAGTGCAAAGTATCAAAAGGAAGCGCTGATAAACACGCAGAAGGAAGAGCTTTGCAAGATTGGTTCATAGCTGGCCAGTGACCGCTGCACTGACATTACATGCATAGTAGCACTATACCGTTGCTTTGTAAATGTGAATTTTTTTATGATTGTCTTGTATTACAATGCAAGTCTGCAGCCTTTATATATTCAGGAAATTTCATCGCCGACTGTCTTGAATTTACTTGATGTCAGTTGCGAATATTGGCTGCACTCACCAGTAATTCGTTTGATACTAGTGCTTGAAAAAAACTTGAGCTTGTTTTGCCATTATAATAGTATCCTCGCAAAATATAAAGCTCTGAAAGTGAACTTCTCATGGTGCGGTATTTTTATCTCACTCATCCTACAACTACAACTTGCGCCACTACGGCAAGAGCATTACTTGAGAATGTGACCATGCTTTCATGGCTCTGACTTTGACCTCTAACCTACTAGCACATGCGTATTTGCAGCTGTTCCGGGGTAAATACGTTCACATTAAACGAAAAGCGAACATTGTAAATTCACAACAACAACGACGATTTCTTGAAATTTGGCTGAAGCTAGCCAAAGACCTAAATAGTATTTGAATAAAACATCTGAAATTGTCTAAATAATCTTGAAGGCACAGACTAAGTACTAAATGACTACGAACATAAATCGTGTAGTCCCTCTGGAAAGTTTAGACTATGAACGAGTGACTGAACTTTGCACTAACAACAGAGGCATATTACAAGCATACGTAAGTTACGAAGCAAAGTTACATTCGTTTTTGTAGCACTTTGTAAAATGACTGTCGAGATTAACTGTCGCGGAGTTAGAAATGTATTTGTCTAATTGAATGTTAATACTCAATGTTTAATAAGAATACTGTGAAGACACAAGAGGTAAGTTATATCTACTATATTGATATATACATAATTATGAAGTAATTATGATAGTTATGTCGACCAACAGAACAAAACTTAATGTCAAATAACTGAAACAACTCGTGGCTATAAATTTACACCGCAACAACTCTGGTTATGTTGGGAATGTTTATGCTAGGGTAAAGCATGTTTGCTACTGTTAGCAAAGCTTCATAAAGTTGATTGTCTGTGATGTCCGACAGATTATCAATGGATGCGACTTGTTGGAGAAACTGTTTAAGGGTGTCTTCAAACAAGGTTAAATTTACTTTCTCTTCATCGTATCCAAAGAGGACCTGAGCATACCAATGTTTTGTACAGTTGAAACTATTTTGTCTCATGTGGCAGTTTTGGAATTGAGTGATGAGCGAGTTGGTGGTTTCGATTTTTTTGGAACATTAACAGCATGACAAACAAAAGGCAACATTATCAACACCTAAGATCTTCCCAACAGCTGTCGTACTGTGCTGATCAACTGGGCGTTCCGGTATAATTGGAAGTATCTCTTCAAATGGATTTGTTATGCTGATGGTGGTGCCTGTCTTAGCTGTGTTGATGTAGATTTCACCTGTGATCTTGTCTTTTTTAACACGAATATTTTCAAACATGTAAGTGTTTCCCTCAAGAATTTCACTACCAAAATTTTGCCAAAAGATCATTTTCATTGTGCTGGTTGGGTCAGCTACCAGAGATTCCACCATTTGCAGTTTTCCAGATTGCACTAACTTCATAGCATTCAGGCGAATTACCTTTGCTTTGACTGATACAAGTTGGCCAATAGCAACAGATTTGATGGTGGACAAATTAATACTGGTTGGCATATCAACTTTTGGAAAGTCGATCATGTGAACAGCTTCGATGACAACATCTCTGTCCATAACCAAATCTTCAGTATTGGCATTTGTATCTATACGAAATCTTTTGACTCTTACTGGACAGTTGGTTTGACTATAGTCAAGAAAACTTTTTCTTTTTGGAGGGGAAAAGCACACGCCTCTCACAGTTTGACTTTTTGTTTGTAAGTGAAAATCAAAGTAACTTCCACTTTTGACAGGCGACACATTGTGCAGATAACCAACAGCTATACCTTTATCAAGTCTGGTGGTGGAAGAAGCATGGTCTTCTTCAGGAGTGTTATTTTCGACTGTTCCAGTATGTCTTGTTCCACTGTCGGAAGCAACTGCAGAAGATTCTGCTTCAGCCTCAGCTTCAGCAACAGCTTTTAATAGCAATTTGTCATCAACACCAGGATTGATACTGTTAGGTGCATCAAGTGTATTATTGTTGTCTTCAGATAAGTTTGCATCATTCTGTTTATTGTTGTCATGTCTGTCTTCATGTTCGCTTTCACGCAACTCAGCATCCCAATTTTCATTTTGACTTAATGAATCCATAGCAGTAGACAAAACACAACCAATTTCTATATGTAGATAAATAAGCGTAGTGCATAAGAATATACGAGAAAGATTGTAGAAAAAGAAGTAGTTTATATTCTTACATTTGTAGTGGTGGAAAATGCTGGCACAGTTAGTAGTGCGTCACAATGCACTGTGGAAACGAAATACACCGCATGTCATTGAAGTGTCAACTAAAAATTTTGCTTGATGAACGATCAAGCTTCAACGATCAGTTTGCTTGATCAAACCACGAGAAGAAGCAATTCAAGATATATCATAAAAGCGAAAGTAGTAAATTTTTCAGACATTTGGAATTGGTCGCGTTTGTGGGCGGGAATGGAGGTTTTTTTAATATAGTTTGTAGTTTGCGGCTTTCTCAATTTGTTGAAAAAGTCTTTTACATAAATATTCTCGTCTGTCGTAAAGCGACTGTAAATAGCCCTGTTGTAAGGCTTCCTTGTACTCCATACCGGGGAAAATTATTCTCACTGCGCGTTTTTAGCACGTTGAACGTGTATGTTTGGGCGCCAACATGTGGGTTTGAAGCGTAAAAGTACTGGTGAAAATGTTTGCGTCGAACGGTTGCTGGTAAATTGTAATAACTTCAAAAATGTAGAGAGACTTACCTTGCTGATCAGCGTGTGAACCGCCACGAAACAGTTTTGAGCAGAGTGGGTGTGAGACAGCGATCTGTGATACAAAAATAAACATGATGAGGAACGAGATAACGAGAGTGAATTGAAAAATCCTTCCACAAACCTGCAGTCTGTCGCAAAAAAACCCCGGGACATAGAATTGTCCGTGCACTTCAAATTAGTTCGATGCATTTCAAAAGCTTCTCGCATGAGCAAATAATATAAAGCAAAGAAAAATTTCGTGTCTGTCGTCTCAGCAAGTCAGTGAGTGAGCGGTGGTGTCTGTGCGGTCAACCACGTGGCCACTGCGCGCACGTGGCAGACCCGTAAAGTACGACAAATCTCGAGTTTTCCGACAACTTTTACAACCATAATTCGCATAATTATATTTGAATCATGTGATGGTGATGCGAACATTCGCATGCTGTGTTTGTCAAGCAAACACAAGGAAGAATTGTTCTGTTCTCCGTTAATCTACATTACAACCATTTGCAAGCCGTTAAGCGCGCTGTCAAAAGAAGGTTTGAAAAAGTTATAATTAGCTTTAGTTTTGTAACAAAACTAAATAAACAACAGGACGGTGGGGTAACCGCAACGGCGTAAGCCGATTACTGCGGGCCCTATACTCTTATGTATTTGATCCGTTAATGACAAGAATAGAATGACAAATTTACGCCCTTCAAACTTTGCAATTTGCCCGCCAAAAGTTTATGTTACATCCTTAGCAACATAGCGTTTTCAAGGAATCAAAACATACTTTTGAACGATGCAACAATGCGTTCAAAATGCAAGCTGCAAGCTCAACTGCAAATGGCTAAGCAACATAAAAATTTCGATCCTCATTTCGTTTTTGCTTTCCATTCCGAAAAATCATCCGTAGGATAGGATTGGACGGAAAACATGTCTTTGTCCTGTGAGTTCCGAGTCGGAACTATTGTTCCTCCTGGGCTTTTTCTGGGAGTTATACAGTAGCTCTGCTATATACGAGAGGACCTATAGCAACTCTCTCGAGTTCATTTAATGCTGAGTATAGCCACAAATTTAAACTCAAAACACTTTTAATTCGACAATCACACTATATATACAACACAGTTCACGTTGGCGTTTGGAGTAGGGAAGTTGCTACACCAAACATTCCCTAACCAAGACTTACTCAACACTAACACACAAGCCATGTTTCACGATAACCATGATATACATAGATTATTTTTATCTTTTATCTACTTGCAAACAAGACATTACTTAGTCAGTTTACACAAATACAGCACATGACATGCGCAAATCTAACTATAGCTATATTATCGTGACATTAAACGTTCCCTTGACTTTGGATATTTTTACCTTTCTCCTGTTTTACGTTTAAATACTTCTAAACTCGTTGAGTGGAAGGCAAAGTTTCATGCAAAAGTATAAAAATATGACGTGTGTTCGGAACCTTTGGCCCCAGATAGTAAGGCCACTATTTTCCAAGTTTGCCAAACCAATGTTTTTTAAGATATAAATTGTGATTTAAAAGGCTCTTTATAACTGATTGTATAGATCATGGTGTATAATTATCTGGCAACAAAAAAGCACACTGGTGGCAAAAATCGGACCTGCTATATGTTTTGGTTTGTGTAAATTTTTAATGAATATTCTTTCAGATTGCGTATTATGCATCAGATTCGAAATCTGCACTCGAAGAAGCGTGTCCTGGGCTCAGCTTTACAAGAAAGTGCAAAACGTAGCGAATATTCAGCTTATTTATGGAGTGAGGATCTGATTTGGGTTCCATGCAGTTGATTCATGAAATCTCGATTCCTGGAGATGGTACGTCGAATTTCTTTATCTTTTATTTTTTAATGAAATGCGAGTTATGCATGGAAACCAAACTTTGTTGTCGCAATAGCTACACGTTTCATGGTTTCAATTTTCAAAATATATGTGATCTAAGGAGCCTATTTGTAAGCCAGAAGTAGCACATTTTCAAGAAAAATCGAATGATGAAAAATACCCGCAAGTTTCTACTCGGTTTTATGAAGCTCGCATTGCAAACGAAGAAGTTTTCTTTTTACCGTTTCGTGTGCACAACTACAGTGAGCAACTGTTTCCTTTGGCAAGCTTATTTGCTCGTGTGTACGACAAAAACTTGACAAGTTTTTCTTCAACAAGTTTTTTTTATTAATGTCGTGATGCACTTACACAAAGAGTTACAAAACAGTTCAACATTAATTAAGGCGTATCTAAACGATAAGAACAGTTCGTACATGCATCACAATAACTTTTGGAAAAATGACAGCAAAACATATTATAATGCATGCATGCGAACAGGCTCTTAAGTATTGATTTTGTGAGATAGCACCAATAGAATTTGCGACATCAAGTTTTGGTTTTTTGTGGACAACCCATTGAACTAAAAATACAATATGGAAACGCTACCTGTAGCCAAAAATTGAAGTCGAAGTCCGAGGTCGGCCCTAGTCTTTCCACACAACGTTTACACACGGCCAAAAAACCAAACGTAAACATTCTCGGAAAAGAAATCAAACTTTGCCAAAAAAACCCAAGTTCTACAAAACTACTAAGCATTTCTTAGTAGAAAGTAAGAAAAAAAAACACAGGGAAGAAAATAAATGCAGTTTTTTTCTAATTTTATGAACGAACTATCCAAAAAATAGCTTCTTTTTTGACAAAAACCTACAATTAGCTAGGTGTGAAATCTGTGTTCCCGCGAGAGAATCGCGAAACAGTAAACACGCGTGTCTGGGTGTCGAATTTGGCTTCAATTGATTATTAGACAGTATTATTAGAGGTAGCGTTCCATGTATTGTTAGTTCAATGGGACAACCTTTTGCGGGCGTATATGCAGTAAACAGTAAACAGTAAACATGCGCACTGTAATGACAACAAAGGCTACCTTCCAACGCTGCTTATGCTTACGTCGTAAGTGAAAACCAGACTTCAGCCTTTAAAGCTATTCACAAAGGTTTTAGTTTATCGAAAAATGAACTCCGAGCGTGCAATATATGGGCACGAAGTCTAAACATACGACACTATTCTGTATATTCAAGTTTAAGTACTATAACTTTTAGTGTGTAGAGTTAAATAACTGGTGTATTAAACGATTGATATTTTTTAATTTCCCTTTCCTCCAAACTCTCTAGTTCAGTTTGTAGTGCACTTAAAATACGAGCGACAGATCTGTATGGGTAATGCGATGATGTATGATATACGCTAGCTGGCTATTTCTTAACTTCATAAAAGTTTTCAAGCAATAGTCATGGTTAAATATTTGAATAAAATTTGGCTTATATTGAACAATAAGAACAAAAATTAAAACGCCAATTTATAAACATTTTTCGTAAAACGTACAGTAAATTGTAAAGTAACTTTATAGTTTTCTAATTCTTTACATATTACATAGCTACTTGCGTGGATTTTAAATTTTAACAATTTTATTTATTCACAAAAAATAGTATTATGTACATCTTAATCTATATATTTCATATGCTGATTCTAGTGAAACTTATAAACTTCCATAGCATAGTCTCCTCCTCTGCCGTCGCTCGCGCAGTCTCTTGATCGACCGTATTTCGTATATCTTTGCAATAATTGCTCCCCACCAAAACACTGTCCACCATTTTCCACGGCAAATGCTACAAATCCTTGTTGTTTGGCCACTTGGGCACATTTTTTAATAGGGTCTTGTCTTATCCTGTAGCCATCTCGAAGTAGTGTAGATGTGTTTTCCAGACTTGGCACTACTCTTACTGGATCGTCTCGCCAACATCCAATACTTTTAAATTCTACATGTTGGAAAAGAGAATTATACGAGTTCTCTGCAGAGGATATTGCTGTAAAATTTTGTGTAAAGGCTGGTTCACACTGTCGAATTTTTATCACAGTGTGCTTTGAACGATCACGCTTCATTCAGTGTTGTCTCTTGCTGACGTCTCTCAAAACTTTACCCCACACAAATCATTCATGGAGTGTCCATACTTTTGTTAAGCTATCACATCATGTATCTCCTTTATAGAATATCTTTGAAAGATCTTAATTATAACGAGGACTTACTCATTGAAGTCTCTTTTTCTTCTGTTGTCTTTGTGTTGTCTAAAAATACATTCAAAAAAAAAATGAAACAAGGTGAAGACGATAAGTGTGAATAGATATAAGAAAACATTTAATTACCCTTCTTACCTGCTGTTACGACAGCTGCCTTTAATATCCCTTTGTTCGTCTCCTTGGGAAGGCCTATTGACAAACATTTCGTCAAAACAACTTCTTTATTAATGCTAGACATGAACTACGTGTTTTAACAATCCTCTTAAGGCCCATTTACACAGGCGATTGTTGGTACAATTTTTCTCGTGTTGAACGATGTGATAGAGTGTATAACTGGCGAATATACTTGGTCCAACAATTTGCTAATGAACTCGCCAGTCAACCTAATCCATCACACACGCTAAGAGGAGAAAAATCGCAGCAAACGTCGCCGTGGAAACAGGCGTTTACCTTTCCAAGATGTTAGCGATGTCTTGTTTGGAACTTTAGCTGTTTTGTTTTCCGTTGCGTTAGTTAGGGCAACTGTTAGTAATGAATAAGCCAGTTAATTTCTACACAATTTCCACCGCGAACAAATGAAAGTGATTGGAGTCAAAGACTTCATCTTCTTTGATTTATAGGCGGTAATGAAGTCTTTAAAAAATGCAGTAAAGACGAACGTTGCAAATAAGTTTCCTTTTATTATTTCGCTCGGCAATTCTTATTTTCAAAAGTTTGTGCCGCCTGTAAATCGATAAAGATGAAACACTGCGTTGTAAGATGTACTTTATATTAATTCTTCACTAAACGAGTAAAATTTTTTCATGTATAATCCCTGCTCTTGATATAGACGAGACTTTCTTAGACAATGGATAGACCCGGGACTTCCGTAACCTGGGATTTCCTGGGGATTTTTGGACTAATGCATGAACTACCATCCGTATTCTATCTAGATCAATCCTAACAGAATAAGGCAATAACCTGTTTTAAAACAAATATAAGATTTTTGTGGAAACACCACGTAAATTTATTTATGCAAAGCTTTCGGTCCGTTAGCCCGGACTGTCATCGGTGCAAATCCGGTCCGGTCTTACGGATTGAAAGCTTTGCATAAATAAATTGACGTGGTGTTTCCACAAAAATCTTATATTATTGTAAATCGGAATGCAAATATTCAAAAAAGACTTTAACCTGTTCTAGGTTTTGGGTTTTGTGATGCCAGCTTGTCGACTTCGTCTTCAGCTTTCTTAGTCAACGAAGCTAGTTTGCTTTCTGCTTTATCGTCTAGTCTTGAAGTGTTGTGGCCCTTGACGCCGTCTACTTGTCCTCGTTTCCTATCGCGTAGTTCAGGATCTAGTAGCTTTAGGAGTTCTTCCAATGTGTCTCCTGTTTCTTCAGCTGTTAAGTCAACTGTCTTCAGTTTGCTGCCAAGGGATTCGTGCTTTGGTTTGTTGGCTACATAACATAATAATAATAATAATTTATTGATCCATCCTAGGTATAAAAATACAATGGATTTACAAATTTAACTAGAGTATGTGTGTAAAACTAAACTATGGGAAGGTTAAATACAAACTGATTTAAAATTACTTATTATGTTCATATGTTAATGTCGCACTTTACAAAAACCTAATTTTTATTGCTGATCATTTCTCTCCAGTGTTGATACCTCTCTAATGTGGACTCCTATCTGATGTGGGGACCTCTCTAATGTAAACGCCTTACCAATGTGGACTACTGTCTAATATGAATACCTCTCTAGTGTAAACGCCTCTCTAATGTGAGCTACTCTTTAATGTGGAGACCTCTCTAATATAAACGCGTCTCTAAAGTGGACGCCTCTCTAATGTGGACTCCTCTTTAATGTGGAGACCTCTCTAATGTAAATGCCTCTCTAATGTGAGCTACTCTTTAATGTGGAGACTTCTCTAATGTAAATGCCTCTCTAATGTGAGCTACTCTTTAATGTGGAGACTTCTCTAATGTAAATGCCTCTCTAATGTGAGCTACTCTTTA